>CAIGRQ010276788.1:0-10885 GCA_903798375.1 Fraxinus sp. D2006-0159
TTTTATTAAAAAGTACTCTGCTTCCATTTCCACTTTCTGTAAGTGAGCCCGAGCTTTTTCCAGCTGTTCAATGCCCCCCCCCCCCCACGTAGTTCTTCTGAATTTCGAATAGTATTCAAGATCACTAAAAAACATGATAGAAATCAAGAAGGTATTGGGAAAAAGTGCAAAAAAGTGAGGAATTCAAAAAAGTGACAAAAATTAAAAAAAAGTTACACAGATTAAAAAAAGTAACATGAAAAAAGTAACAAAGGCTCAAAAAGATTCAAAATCCAAAAAAAGTGACACTCAATAAAATGACGTTGAAAAAAGTGACAAAATACTAGATATTGGAATCAATTCAATAAAGTGGCAGAAAAAACGATACAAGTCTCTACTCGTTTCTCATTCACCATAATTATCTTTTAAGTCAGTGCACACAAAACACCAATTAAAATCATGGAGCATTTGATAATCAATGTGACATCTTCGCAACATCTGGCCTCCATGGTATTTGTGCCCTCAATGAATCTGGTTCTCAGGTTTGCTGATGTCCATTTACGGTGAACGGTGAATCTAACTCAAAATGTTTAGTTCCATATCGACAAAGTTGTGAATCAGGTGGATCTTTGATTACATATAACCATACATTACTATATGGAATTTACCCAGCGAATGAAACGGTTGTACAAACAAGTCTACAAAGATGTCAAAAATTGAGCAACGAAGACAAAATTGCACTAATGTGTCCTTCACGAATGATTTAATAAATAAACTCAAAAGCATATTGTTTTAATGACACTACAAACTTTCTATCTTCCCTTCCCCGAACAATGTACAATCAAAGGAGCAAAAGAAAATGTAAATTATAGTACCTTGCTCTAGTAGAATGAATATAAGTCACACAATTTTCTTCTTAGATCATTCGATAAGTTATATCTTGCTTATATCAACAAAGACCCAAAATAACAAAATCCACCTTATTGTATATGCAACCCACAAACACAGAGATTTGCATACATAAATTGATGATAGTTTGAATACAGATTTCTTGAGAAATGGCGTGTGGATAGTATTAACAATCTGCACTCACCATATAACTCTCTTTGATGCTTTGGTTGCTTGTTCGCCAAAGCTCCAGGTCCTCCCTCTTTCCTGCTCTGCATATGCACTCACGTCCAACCCCTTATTGACAGATAAATTCAGTATATTTTGCCTGAAATACCGAGCTTGGCCACCAAGCCACAAAACCATTTTGTATCTTTGGGAGTTCCTGAAGGCAAATTCCAATGCAAGCTCTGTCTTTCCAGTTCCCGGGGATCCATTTATGCATATAACATTGGTTCCATATTTCTTATATTTCCCACTTTTTGACTTTCTATATTTAGGCCTCTTTAGTGAATTTCTTCCAAATTCTGGTTCATTCAAAACCCCTAAATTTGGTTCCTCGTCTGCTAGACTTTCAGATGAAGCTGGTGTTCCTCCTTTAATGAATGTATTCTCAATTTCCATAATTTTTTTCGCCCTCCTCACTAAGTATTTGTTTCTCGAGAATGGTAACTCCTCAAGCATCTCTACTTCACTATAATCAATTAGAGCGAACAAATTCTTGGAACATCTTTAATACTAAACCCACCATCCATCTCAATATATATCACTAGCAATTGTCTCATTCCTCTAGAAAACCAGCACACAGCAAACCCACCACCAAGCAATCTCCACATCTTCAATCCAATAGTTTCAAAACCATTCCCCACCTCGTTTACTTCTACATGCACTTTACTTGGGTCACTAATGCTAGTATCATTGTTATTACTATCAAGCAACAACTCATATTTGCAAACTGGACAAGAATTTCGAACGCATATGACAAAAAATTAAACTTCAGATCTGAAATTGTTAAAAATTTTGGGAAAAAAATTAAATTAAGATAAAAAAAATCATATGGATTAAAGAGGGATAGGGCCGAAATGGATGTTGAAACTTGAAATCGCATCAAATGCTAGTGGTTGGGTCTTCCGGCGAAGCCATACTTTTTTATCCCAGAAATCTTGACGATTGTGTACCATTCTTTCTCGCTTTTTTGGAAGTTGGCGATGGCAGTCCGCCCAAATGTGATTGCGGCTGCGGAGGAGTTGCGACGGATGGTGGAGTTGCAATAGACTTGTGAGAAAGCCCTAATGGTCGACGGAGGTGAAGAGACTCGTCGATATATGAGGTGAAGAGAAAACACCATGTTTCTCTCTTTACGTTTTGAGGTTTGCACGTATTAATTACGTTTTAAATTGTTTTAACTAGTTTTAAATGGTATTTTTCAATTTTGGGGCTTCTGGACCGTGTTGGGCCAAATTTCCAATAAGGCTTCTCTTTGGGTGTGTGGAAGCCGTAATGGGCCGGAGCCCATTACTTTTGGGCTTATTCTCAAGTACAAGGCCTTGCTCTAATAGCCATTGGCGGGAATTCAGAATCAGAGATATTTCACGCAGAAAATTCAGAAAAATTCCACTGAAATTGCTAAAATATTCAGAGAATATGAGCGATGGAGAAATTCCCTCCCCTTCTTCAAACCCACTTGATATTAACTCCCTTCGAAGGTCCCATTTTCGCAAACTCCTATAGATATATACACATTTTCACATCTATATACGAATAAATGTATTATTTATATATATTTTTCTCCTTATACAGTTTTGATTTAATTTGATTACAGTCGAATTGGGGAGCTCAGAGATTTTTATGAAAATTCGTATAATGCCCCTGAAAATAGCCTGGAGGAGACGGATAAATTACTGAACGAGTGTGCTATTGAGCTCGAGGTAAATAACTCGAAATCCCATGTCCTTACTCGCCATTTCTGTAATATTCAGATATGTAGTGTTTCAGTGTTCACATTTTTAGGTGAAATTACAATGGGATATATTTTGCAGAAGAAAGTTAACCAAGTAGTCTCGGAGTCTTCGCATTTAAGCTCGTTACCAGATGAAGACCTAGGTGACAAAATATTTATTACTAATTATAATTTTTTTGTGGGGGGTTTTCTGGCGATGTTGAAATTAATTGGTGTATATGTAGATGAACTTTTTCAGCGTTTAAAGACTGAACTAAGTGCAGTGGAGGCCGAAAATATGAAAATTGATTGCGAAATCGATGATCTTTCCAGGATATATGTGGAAGGTGGGATGTTTACGAGGTTATAATTACTACAGCTGTTCCATTATTATTATCATCATCATCATCATCATCATCATCACATTTTTACTTATAGCATTGAGTTGTCCATATCGTGGAAGATATTGTATGCCATTTATTTATTTACATGTAGCTTGCACCTTTCATGCTGTAAAGAAATGCCGTTGTTGGAAAGTAAGAAATATTGAAAAAGCTGGAACATTGTAGTGTTCACGGAAACTGATACTATCATAAGCATTCTAAGTGTGACAATAACAATGAGACATAGAGCATCTTGCTGTGATTGCTATAAAATTGGTTATTTCATGTTAGTTAATTTGATTGGTTATTCATAATAAGCACATTGTTGTTACTATTGCTGTTACAACACTGTAGTAGATGAATGATGTTTTTCACTTTGCAGATTATAGCAATTTGGGCAGTGAGCTAGAGGGTATAAGCTGTTCACTGAATTTCATTGAATCGCAGGTTCGTGCTTTTATCCAAAGTATTGACTGTGCTCAATAAGTAATTCTTCGATGCCAAAGAGCAATTGCAGTTTATTTATGTACTGAAACATTGGTTTTGGTTAGTTGTCCTAACTTAAAGTAAGAAAGATACACAGTTGATTAGGTAGGGGACGAAAGCCTAGTTATTCAGTTTTTCGGAAAACAATTTTGGTTCCTTCTTATAGGATCAAGTGGTTCTCTGGAAAGAAGATTGGAGAACCAGGCTGAATTGGTTTGGTTGTGTTCAGGTCTGGTCCATTTCAAATGGATGTGGACTGGACTGAACTTTTATTTACATTAATTGGGCTTATCTGTAATGACTAAAAATTTTCAACTTTGTTTCATCAATTTACATATATGGTGTGTTTGAGCCACATTATTTTGGAAGCATGTATTCTGAAATAATAGATTGATGGAGAATTCGTGGTTGAAAAAGAAGAAAAAGTTATTGATGTGATGGAAAATATTATTTTGTTGAAGAATGTATAGTAGAAAATGAGTAGAATAATGAGAATGAAAATTTTAGTATGTACCAAACATGGGCATAGTTTCATTTGATTTTCTATTCATTTTTAAATAGGATCATTATTTTAAAGATAAAGATGATATAAATTACAAAATATGTTATATTTGCAGAGGTCAGGTCTCAACAATTTGCCTTTTTCCGTCCTCCATAAACTCAATTCGTATATTGGATTTGTCATCTGTGAATTTTATACATTCTTCTGGTGCCAAAAGATGCATCAACTTCTCATTGTACAGCTCTAAAAATGAATCTTTCATGCTATTTCAAGCTTAATGCATCAAAAATTTGTTTAACACCTTTTGGAATGATGCCTTCATCACTTGGGAACTCCTAATCTAATGGACAAAATAAACTTACTCTGCACAATGTGATAAATGTTATAGTAGAAATGCTAAACAGATAGGTTTAGTATGAATTGAAATTAAACCTTTTTTTCTTGCTTCCCCACTATTGTGCGAGTCTTTCCAGTTCGTGCTCCTCTTGATCATACAAATTCTTTTGCATGGAAGACATACCAGAGACTTAAACATAGATATACCACATTTTCTTCATTTTTTGATAAAACAACGAAGAAATAAACAGAACAAAAGATAAATGCAAATCAAATGATAAACAGAAATTAAAAACGAAAGACAATGGCCTTTCTTCTCTTCTTTCAAATCTTATACTTCCAGGCATTTACCGATCCATTTACATCTTATTTTAGGTCCTCAATTTTTCATTCAACTAGAGATAATTTAGAATATATATCAGGAAGTAAAGGTGGCCAACTTTTTCAATGAGGAAATGCAATCAATCTACTCGTTAACAATATCCTGAATAGCATTAATTTCTCTTCTGTTCTCATTGCAAGAAATCACCCCCAAAACCAAGTGTATGCAACCCCATCTCATCTTCACATAGTGTTCCACAAGATTAAAGAGCTCCTGATTCTTTAAGCTAATATATCATACACCAAGCATTGGCAAAGTAAACTACATCTGGACGATACGAGCCAGCAAGGTAGGTCGGTGGTTAGAAGATAATATGTGAGGGTACCAAGAGAAGTGAAAGTTGAGAAGAGAGAATGGTGTCGGAATTGGGTGGGGCAAGATCAGAAATGAAATTTAGGGCTCTGGGAATTGCTTTTATGTTATATTCCGGATAAGGTGAGGACAATCAAATGCACCGACCAATCAAACTTGGACACATTTATTCAAAAAAAGAAAAAAAAAATCTTATTCAAAATAAGTATTCAATTTGTTTTTTGCTTATATGAAAAGAAAAGAAAGGAAAAAATGAGAACTGGACCAATCCGGTCAGTTCTCGGCGTCACAGAACCAAAATTTAGTTTTTATTGTTATGACCAGTCTGGTTCTTCCAGTTTTAGGGAATTGGTTTTCTGTTTAGAGGCTGTTTGATGGGGATTAAAATTAGATTTTTAGTGAATTGTGATAGAAGTTTTTGAAATGTGTGGTTAAAAATATGTGACACCCATGAAAGACGTGGTTAATATTGATAGTTTAACATTAATTTAGATTAAAATAAAATTTTAATCCGGCCCAAACATGCCCTTAGTATGCTAGTATGGTTTTAATAAATCATTACAACTCCAGATTTTTTCCTTCACATATATGGAAGTTTGATTTGTGTCATAAAAATTACATTATTGTTAAGGGTTTCATTTGATGAGTGAAACATTATTCAAAATAAGTATTCAATTTGGTTTTTGGTTATACGAAAAGAAAAGAAAGGAAAAAATGAGAACTGGACCAATCCGGTCAGTTCTCAGCGTCACAGAACCAAAATTTAGTTTTTATTGTTATGACCAGTCTGGTTCTTCCGGTTATAGGGAATTGGTTTTCTCTTTAGAGGCTGTTTGATGGGGATTAAAATTAGATTTTTAGTGAATTGTGATAGAAGTTTTTGAAATGTATGGTTAAAAAGATGTGAGACCCATGAAAGACGTGGTTAATATTGATTGTTTAATTTTAATTTAGATTAAAATAAAATTTTAATCCTGCCCAAACATGCCCTTAGTATGCTAGTATGGTTTTAACTTTTAATAAATCATTACAACTCCAGATTTTTTCCTTCACATATATGGAAGTTTGATTTGTGTCATAAAAATTACATTATTGTCTTCCCAAAGTAAACTACTCACTTTGTAAAATTCAAAATTATCATTTCCTAAACTAGGGAAATGAGTTGGAGAATTCCAATTGCAAAAGAGTTGAAGAATTCAGTCCTCTCATTTTGAGGGGAAGGGAATGCTGAATAAATTGTACTACATGTTATATGGATAATTCATTTTCTCTTTTCCCTTATAGTTAATTAATTCCTTCCCTGAATACATACAGAGCCTCATGTCTTATACTATTCTCAAAAGATAAAGCTAGTTCCTTGAACAACTGTATTTCTTGGATATTCTATTCCTTATTTATATGCTCTTTAGCATTTATTTCATCCATATTCTTCTGTTATTTTTATTTATTTTAATAAATTTTATTAGATATTTACACCATGTTGTCATGTATTGCAGAGCCTTGAGAAAGCAAAAGGAGATATGCTTACAGATTGCTGTAACCAAACAGAGGATGAAACAAACTTGTCTGCACACAAAGACAATAAGTTTAAGGTTCACCCACACCTATGGGTCTTGATATTTCTATGTTTTTGTGATCAAGATCCAAGATATAGCTTTTGAAAATGGAGTTTTAACACCCGCAAGATTAGACCAGTGTTGAGATCTGATAAATAACAAACTAAGCGCTCCTACTATGGGGCTGTCTGTGTGTTGCTATCTGATAATATCAAAATTCTCTACAAATTAGATTATGTCTTATTAGGATTTATAATGTACCATTGTTGTTTATACATTTGGAAACTACAAAAGTTTTGGTGGTTTGTGCATGAGAGAGTAGGTTTTTCGTGTTCTAGAACTTTTCCTGTGTGTGTCAATTTGGAAAAAAATTATTTCATGAAATTATTTTCTTAATTAATCCCATTTCTTAGTTTTATGAGTTTCTCTGTTGGCATGTGAAATCCATTTGTCGAGTGAAATTATCTGACCCCTTTTTTTTGTTTTCCTTTAAGATGCTCGTACTCAGTCATCAGATTGAGAATAACAAGACAACACTGAAGTCTTTGCAGGATCTAAACTGCATTCTTCAGAGGTTTTCTGTCTGCTCTGAAAATTTAAGAATTTTTGTTTTCCCTGTGACAGCTTGACTATATCTCGTGCTCATCAGGTTTGAAGCTGTAGAAAAATTCGAGGATGCATTGACAGGTGTTAGAGTAATTGAATTTGAAGAAAACTGCATTAGATTGTCCCTGAAAACATACATCCCAAATTTTGAAAGTATTATTAGCCAGCAAAAGATAGAAGGTGCCATCGATCCATTGGAACTGAATCACGAATTGATAATAGAAACTGTAGATGGAACCTTGGAACCAAAAAATGTTGAGGTATGGCTGCTTTTAAAGTTTTGTGAAATGGAAGAAGTTTTAACTTATTATTGGTTGTCACTCTAAGTGAATGTAGGCTTTCGGAAATGGATTTATTACTTCACAGAACTTACTTGAAACTATTGGAGCATGAACTAACGAAGAACAGTAAATTCCCTATAAGTTTGATCAATTGAAATATTAAATACATTGAACTGATGTTTTCTTCAATAGCTGTAAGAGACGGACCACCCTGGGAAAATTTTCATGTTCCTTTCCTTAAATCCAGCTGTCAGTTTATTCTGTCGTCTATATTTAGTCCCTGTTTACTTTAATATGTTAACTATGACTTCTTGATTGTCAAATATTTGAATATTTAGCCTTTTTATCATGGGGGTTTCTGTAAACTTTCAATCTTCTATGCTTTGCTTATGGCTTGTCTGCCAATAAATAGAAGTAAAACATTCTAGTAAATATGTAATTTGCAAAAACCAAAGCGTTCATTGCATTAAGTCTGCTTCTTTGGTGGTGGCTTGGCTACCTAATACTCCATGGCATACAAGAGGGTACAGTTAATTAAATATCGTCTTAATACAATATCATGCTATAATCCAATAGTTGAAAAACTTTTACTAGCATTCAAAATTGTCAACACAAGTGTCAAACTTTCACGAGTCCGTAAAACACAAGTTGTCTTCAGGGAATATCCCAAAAGCTGGTAAAATAGAAACACAAAAACTCTGTGATTATTTATGTCAAATGATAATTATAAGCTTCAATATTGCATCTTCTATTTTGTACTGTTTCTGCATGTTTTTCAAGTCCAATCAAAGACACGCAATTCTCACTAAGTCACTTAAGTTCCTTAATTTCAATGTTTTTTGAGTAGTTTTAGTGTTTTCATATTAATTCCAAGTTTGATGTGTGCAGATTTTCCCAAATGATGTATACATAGGTGACATTGTTGATGCTGCGAAATCTTTCAGGTTTTGTGTTCTGTGATTACTCTATACATGATTAAAGTTCTATTCTCACAAAGCTTTAAATTTCAATGTCGGGCTACAAACTTTTAGGGAAATCTAGATTGCTCCAAGGATCACGTTTTTAATATGATAAATAGCTGAAACTCATGCAGGACGTAAGTACGAATGATAATCTCATATAATTGGCAAAGTAATTAGTCAATGGTGCAGCCAATGAATAGGATGATGATAATGACAATGGTGGTGGGACAGGAATAAATGATACATGTCATATTGAACAATAGGGTCCATCTAGGATCAGTTTTTTATGAGGTGATGATTTTTTTGAGCTTCCCCCTTTTTAACTGTTGAAGGTGTTTCCAAATGGAGCCTTGTTCCATATTCTTTTGGTCTTATTCTATTCTTTGCCCATGACGAGTGGGAGCAAGAAATAAATAATGCTTCCACCAGGTGGCCGCACAGCCTGCCCTGCTGCCACCAAGTCCAAGACCACCACGATTTTATCCAAACTTACGTGATTGAACTAGAAAAAGGAAAATGCCACTACTGCTACTTCAACCACAAATGGGAAAGAAAAGAAAATCCATCATTTCAGGCAGCCAACAATCACGGCCATGGTCGCTGCACAAATAAACTTGACAGAGAGTGACCACCAAACCCTCCAAAACCCCGTTACCTCCACCAGAGTTACCACCTCTAAATCATCCTCATTCTGCCAAAATAAGCACCATTACTATCATCATCTCCACATGACCAGTTCTACAATCAGACAAGAAGTGGACGATTGCCCTCCTGTGCTGCTACCTTCCATAAGCACTATTACCAACAAAGCCAGCTAAGACCTCAATTACATTTGGTTCCCCCAAATTTCTAATAGCATCTGAAAAAAGAAAAAGAAAATCTGCAAATGTAGTTGATTTGGAAAAAAAAAAACTTTGAAACTCCCTAAAAAGGAAAGACTATCATTCAATGTTAAATGGAGGAACTTACCTTCTTTGACTATTATTAAAGGAGGGAAGAGGTTGCAAAATGGTATCATTTTGAACTTTTTGTTTCCAATTTTTCACTAAAGCCACGGGGTGCTAGTGGCATCATTGGTTCGCATTTTGAGTGAAGTTTAAAAAAAAAAGATGTCTATTAAGATACATTGTAATTCAAATTTCTACTAAATACTATAATTATATAGCCTCTATTTTATTTAGATGAATGAATTTTATAATCAATGTTTTTTTTAAACTAATATGGTGACAAATTCAACAAATAAATGCAAGCTAGAAGAATAATCAAGTGAGGAAGCCTATAGTTATGATTTCACCTAACTATCAAATATGATTTTCAAACTTAGTTATCTCTAACCAATTTTCCATATTTATAAGCAAGAACACTAATGTAATTCTACTCTATTTCAAGTGCCGGATAAAAATTAATCCTAGAAATTAATTTCAATATCTCTATTTCGAATTAAAATCTAGAAATTATCAAGTTTATCATTCTTTTGTGGAGTAAACTTCATAGTCCTATAATTTCTCTCGAAACCTATAAAATCTATGTTATGTTAATCTTATGACTGCGNAGTGCCGGATAAAAATTAATTACAATATTTCTATTTGGAATTAAAATCTAGAAATTATCAAGTTCATCATTCTTTTGTGGAGTAAACTTCATAGTCCTATAATTTCTCTCGAAACCTATAAAATCTATGTTATGTTAATCTTATGACTGCGTCTAAATTTCCTTCTCTCGAGTGCCGGAATTGACTAGCAGATTATTCAGTTAGTGGCCAATTAATTGAAAGCATTAATGTCGTAACACAAATAAACGGAATAATTTTTTTTATAGAAATAACTAAAATAAATTCAAATCATACTCTTAAGTTTTGGTTACAATCAAACCCTAGAAGAATAGTCTAGTTCATGATAAGAAACATGAAATCTATACAATTCAAAATAAACAACAAAAAGAAGAAAATAGAAAAAACTATGGCATGTTCTCTTTACCATTTTCAAGCCGTTTTCTGTTTTCGATTTTTCAAAACAATGAAAACGCATTTTCTTTCCTATTTTCGAAAACAAGTTAAAAATTTACAAAGAAAATCCAAAACGATTTGTCGTTTTGGATGTTTTCAGTTATAATCAAATCAAAATGTTCAAAACGCGTTTTAGGTATTTTCAAAATGTCAAAAATGACACATTTTCAACAATCTCAAAATGGACACTTAAAATACAAAACTCAAAATGAATTCAAAACTTAAAGGTGAAACACAAAGAGAACCGTCCCCTAGTTTTTGGATAGAT
>CAIGRQ010276810.1:0-15539 GCA_903798375.1 Fraxinus sp. D2006-0159
CTGATTTTTTATAATTTCTCATCTAAAAACCTAAAAATCCTGGACAAAAAAACTAAAAAATTCTGAAAATTTGAAGAAAAATCGGGAAATCTGAAAATTGAGTGGGGGCGACGGCCCCCATTGGTCCTCAAGTAGGTCCGCCCTTGCCTCTCATTCACGTACGTGTCACATAATGTGTATTGTGTAATTTTTAGTTGTAGAGATAATAGAATTACTATTTCGTCAAGGAGGGAGACAAACTTTTATTCTTATATGCAATTTATTATTATTATTATTATTATTAAAATATAACTATTATCAAATTACATGTGATGAAAGCGAAAGGAATGATCCCAACTACTTCCGGCCCACATATATTTGATATTTTATATAATAAAAAGAATTTGATGCGGCGACGTTTGCTCTTAATCAAGTCAAACTGCTCATATTTCTCCTATAAAAAAAATCATCCATGGATGATGGATCTCACCAATAAAATTTAAAAGCTTTTATATAAAGTATTCCAAATAATATAAATATTATGAGTATATGAAAGTCGAGAGAGAAATTAAAAATATTTAAAATAAAATAAAAATCGAAAAAGACATACAAGTCGACTCCAATTTTTTTTTTCTAAGAAAAACTTTTACCAAAAAAGAAAAAATTCACGCATTCTTGCACACGTGCACACGGCACGCACACACATCCTAACAATCTTCAACCTCAGTGTATTGATTTTCAACTCCAGCTTCCAAGAAACCCTTTAATAAACTATAAACTCTAGCGTGAAGAAATGAATGAACACAAAATTAATTAATTAGTACAATTTTGAAATAATAAAAGTTGACATGATAGGTGGTGGAAAAGTAAATAAAATAATATTATGTCAGATTTAATATTATTTTTAATAGTTAAAATTTTTAGTTTTGCATTACGATAGTCAACTTTGTTATTTTTGAGTTTATATAAAATCATATTTTTGTCTTAATTGTCGTTTTTTTTTTTATTTTTTTTTTTTGATATTACGCCCTTATTTGGTTAGTTAAAAAATTTGATAAAAAATTAAATTAAAATTAATAACTAATCTTAACCACAAGTTTTATGGGACTCACAAATTTTCGATACACATTTCACCAACTTTTATATATATATAAAAAAAAAAATCTATTTTTTAACGAAATCATCCAAACAAGGCCGTAACACAATTTTTTTCTTTTACTTGTATCGTCTATTCGATATAAATGTTATGTATGTTTTGATAACAAAATGTACACTAAGAATTAATCCTGTGGAGTTACTCAATTGGTCAGGTTTTGAGTTTGCTCCCTAATGATCACCAGTTCGAGTCCTCTCAGGGCCACTGAGGTATCTACCCGATCGTAAACTTTAGAACCTCGTAGGATTAGTCGAGGTGCATTCAAACTGGTCCGGACATCCACGATTATAAAAAAAAATGTACACTAAGAATAACACAACGTCAAAGGGACAGTTTTGTCATTTCACCAATTACCAAAATATAAAGAGATTCAATGCTATTTTCGCATTATTCTTGTTAGCTTGGAGGCTTAACTAAAGTCAAAAACTTAGATGCTTCTTTGTATGTCCAATTTATATACTTCATTGAAACGAAGGAATTGACTTCGGTGCCAACACTAAGAGGGAGAAGCGTGTGTGAGTGTTGTAATTTAATTTCTATGGCGAGCAAAGAAGAAAGCAATAAAATGGAAATTGATCTATCCCTCCAACTTGACGAAAACCCGCAATCCAAGAACTATCAAGTTGAAGAAGTAGAAGCTCGAAGGGGAAATTTCCGGGCCGAAAACTTTAAGATTACTGAAGAGGTACAATTTTATTAGAATTTTGTAAAAAAAGGTTGATTTTAATTAATTTTTTCAGTTTATATATGCAATACAAAATCAAATTTACATGTGCTACTTTTTACTTTTATCTGTAAAATTCTATCAGATATCAATCCTACAGATGCAGATGAATCGTATGAAGGAGGAGAACAAGATATTAAGCAAAGCTGTAGAACAAATTATGAAAGAATATTATGATCTTCAAACAAGATTTGCTATCATCCAACAAAACAAGGTAAATTAATTAATTAAAATTTTGATCTCTTTTGTCTATAAATCACTTGTACTGCTGATTCGATTTAGGATTCGAAAAAAAAATTCTCTATGCTCAAAGGCGACGATCGTGATCCGAGTCAAGGGCCAAAAGAAAGTACAAAGATGTTTGATCATATCAAGAATCAAAGGGTACTGTCATCAGCATCAGAAGAAGCTGGTACACAAGAAAGTGATGAATTAGGGTTATCTTTGACACTAAGAACCAGTTCGAAGAAATTAGAAGAAGACAACACGAGGAAGGAGAATATAGAAGGTACAACAGGATCTGCACCAGTTCAAGGTAAGGTACAAGGAAGTAATTATAAAGGGCCTGGAATTACTTCTCCACCAAATAAAAGAGCTAGAATTTCTGTCAGGGCCAGATGTGAAGCTGCCACTGTGAGTTTAAGTTCATTTTCTAGTTAATTTCACAAGAGATACTATATTTGTACCTTTTTTTCAAGATGTGTACATTTTTAATCAGATGGATGATGGATGCCAATGGCGAAAATATGGACAAAAGATTGCTAAAGCAAATCCTTGCCCTCGAGCCTACTATCGTTGCACGGTGGCTCCTGGTTGCCCAGTCAGAAAACAGGTACTTATTTACAACTGTAGTCTGTACACGATCGAATTGGCCAGGTCGATCAGAAAAATAAAAAACGAGACGAAACTGATAATATGTGATGTATTAGGTGCAAAGGTGTTTGGAGGACAAGTCAATACTGATCACAACATATGAAGGAACACACAATCATCCACTTCCAGTAGGTGCAGCAGCAATGGCATCAACAGCAGCCTCCTACATGTGTAATGAAATAACAACCTTAAACCAAACAAATTTCCCATATTACATCCCTCACATGATATATCCACCTTTTCCATATGTTCCAAACCTAAGAAACAAAAACCCTAATCTTTATTCTTCAAAGGGAGTTGTTCTTGATCTCGCAAACAATGCTGGCGCTAGCTCTTCACATTCAGTAGAAAATTTGGGCTATTCTTTGAATGGAAATATTCCTTTTAACCAGCTTTTTCCTGGCCATAAAGTAGATGAAGAAATACTCTCCAAAGGTGAAGGAAATAATAATATTAGTAGTGCAGTTGCATCAGATCCTAAGTTTAGGGTTGCTGAATGAAGAAACCCAAAAAACTCATTCTTCTGAAGACGGGGGAAAAGTGCAGGCAGGCAGGCCTAGTACTACAACATAATATCGGGAATATCTCGATAATCCCATAATTTTTCCTGAGCCAGACTAGGGAAAAAGTCGTAAATTATGGATACGATTATACCATATATGTCTTCTCGTTCTGTCCAAAATCACAGGCATTACCCATGATAGATTCTGGATTTGAATTTTGAAGTATTTTTGTTGACAGAATGGAAGATTAGTAATTGTAGATGATTGTGAGTGTATTTGTTACACAAATTTATTTTGATCTTTGGGAATTCGATACATACTTTTATTTCTTATCTGAAAGTTCCATGTGAGGATTTGACTATACTGTTGTAAAACTCGAGGATTTTAATGTTTAAAAAGTATGTTAATATTGTTTTTAATTACTTAGATTATCGATAAAAAATCAGAACTGGAAATTATATTTAATCAGGAAAAAAAAATCTATTTCTTTCATATATACTTTTTAGTTATAAATTATCAAAAAAAAAAAAATTATATAATAAAAAAACATCTCAATCTAATTATTTGCGTGCTTATTTTTCAAGTTTATCATATTAAGAGCTTGTTTGGTTTATGTTTTTTGGAGGAAGAATTGATTTTAAATAGTGATACGATGGGAAATGTGTGATTGAAAAAGAAGAAAAAAGTATTGATGTGATGTAAAATATTATTTTATTGAAGAATATGTGGTTGAAAAATGAGAATTGATTTACTGTAGAATTGTAAAATCCAAACCAAACATGCCGTAAATCTTTTCAAGTTTATTTTGTTATATTATTTAACGGCGATTTTCTTGACAAAATGTGTGAAGATGGCAAACCATTTGGTGAAAAATCATCACTCTTTCACCTCTAAATAATCATAATTCAGATATTATAATGAATAAACTGAATTTAGTTAATTGATTAAGGGCACTCCGTTTCTTTTTATTTCTAGAAAGTGTGAATTAAATGAAGGGTACGAGCTAGGTCATTCAACCTTTTACGTCTAGCTAAGGTCGTAATAGGACAGCCGTTCCCATACAGAATTTGAATGCAACGGACCCTAACGATACAATTGGAATCAATTATGGTCCAACCCTAGCTAGCAATAATGGACAATTTTCTTTTAACGCCAAATAAACCACTTTGATGTTTGGTTTAGATAATTAAAGAATCATGCTACTGCCTCTTGTGATAGGTTGGAGGGTTGACCCCATGTACTTGTACGTCGAAATCAAATTTTTAATGAATTTTGATAAAAAACGGTTGGAATGTGTTTTGAAAAGTTGTTGATCCTTAGAAATATGTAATTAAAATTAAGGATTAAACTACATGTACGGGCCCAGCAGCCCCTCCAATAGGAAGCCGCCACATGGCCATGTAGTAAACCATTTTGTCAACCAAAAAGTACGTCTAGCATGGTCCTAAAATTAATTGTTGATTTTGACTTAAATTTAATTAACTTTTTTAGGGTGTGTTTGAGCTATATTATTTTTGAAGAATGTATTCTGAAATAGTAGATTGATAGAGAATGTGTGGTTGAAAAGGAAAGAAAAGTTATTGATGTGATGAAAAATATTATTTAATTGAAGAATGTATGGTTAAAAATGAGTAGAAGAATGAAAATGAAAATTTTAATATATACCAAACAGGGATTAGCTAAACCAAACAAGAACCATGTAAATCTACAATCCGAATAGGAAAGTTTTATAAAAATAATTTTATGTCCCACATATTGATTCAACAATGAACACAATTCTTTATTTAAATTGAAAAAACAAACCCTCTCACGTGTGAGCTCATTTTTTCATTTCAAGCCTTTTGCTTAATTGCTTACTTTGGTACTATGCTAAATGATATCATCCAAAAACTTGTTGTTTCGAAGGTTACATATAGTTATTTATTAAAATTTTAGCCTCCTAGAGTGCCTTGATATCATGTTTGATATTTGGGCTAGAAATAATTACAGAAAAACTCGTCCATAACTCTCGTTCAGTTTTAACTCATCTATGATACCTTAATGACGTGCTCACTGAAATGGATCGAAGAAGATAAAGAAACTAAAGTTTACTTCACTACAATATTGTCCAATACCGTATACCAAAAAATGTGTACTAAAAATTAATTCTATATCCAATACCATTCAAGAAAGTCGTATTGTAGGGTAGGTACAAAGTTTCTCCACTATTTATGAGAGCTACAACTCCCAAATTCTAAAGCCAAAGAAAAATTTCCCCAACATTTTCCCAGGGAACGGAAACAAAATCACCATGATACTAAATCCAATCGAGCTGGGGATCTTCTTGGAAACGGGAAGATTTAGGATAGGCAGCCAACCACCTCGAGAGAGCAATATGCATGGACCAAGTGAGTAAGAATGCAGTTAATATCTACAATCACTCGAGAAGTCTCTCCAAGCTAAAATTAATTTACAAACTTGCCTACATCAAGAGAGAGCCTTTAGTTCGACTCCGTAGCTAGCCCCTATCTACTTATAACCAAGGTGTGGTCAATAGCCGTAAACTATCACATGGAACTAATCTCCACATATCCCTCGAAGCAATTTGAAAACTCATATTATGGCCGATTCTGCCTTAATATTCAAAACCTCCGAGTAAAAATGGATGAACAAAAGCAAAAGATAATAAATTCTTAATTTTCTCTCTTTCCTAGACTTTAAAATACCATAATTGGTTGTTTGACAGATGTCCCCCTATTCAAAAACCCAGACATTTAGCATATAAGCAACGTCTTTGAGCAGAATGATGCTCAAACTTTTGAACTTCAGAACCCTGTTCAGCAGGCAACAGTAATCAGAAGACAATCGGGACTGGATCATCGCTACTTAATTCTTATTCCCTCTTTCATTCAACAGTAAAAATATAAAACCAACCTTCCCCCTTCTTTCAACGCCCTACTAAGCTAACAGAACTCGGTGTCAATTGAAGTAACTTGGTAACAATATAATGGAAAAACACTCCATGCCAGGCTCTAACCCAGTCAGAAAATCAAGATCCCAGCTTAGTTTCAGATGAGCGCAATCCAGAAGAAATGCCACCAATGCTCCCAATTTGCGAGTCTAAGGGCAACACAAACTTGGGCTGTACTTTTAGCAGTATTTCCAGTGATGGCTTCGAATTGATGTGCTGCACAATAGCGCAAGAAACATTTAATTTTGCAACGAGAAGCATGGGGATGCAAATAAATTTATTAACGAGAAACAATTATGCAGAATCTCTCACCTTAGTTACATCCCTGTAGAAAGCACCGATTTCTTCTTCAGTAAGACCACCCTCATCAGCATTCTCCTCCCAGCCCATGGAGCGCAAAAAGGCAGCCTCCTCCTCTGAAATTATAGGATCCGAACTTTGATGTTTCTTTCCATTACTGACATATTTCTGCCCTTCACAAGCATCACCATTGCAAGTGAGGTCACCATTCTTGTCAGACAAATGGCCCCCCCTAGGGCTTACACACAATGGCGCATCAGAAGCATTAAGAGTACCTAAAGCAGTGACCTCTAATTCACCAAACTTATCTGTAGCAGGTGGTGACACAGAAGTACCATGATCTGAAACAGACAGCGAGTTTGCCATAGATTGATCAGGAATGGAAGAGGAATTTGCCTTGGATTTCTTCCTCATAAGTTTGAAAAAATCATTTCGACTTTGAGCTTGAGGAGTGGGTCTCTTCTCCAGCCCAGTCAATACAGGCTTGTGCTCAGCACTAGGAATGATTGAGTTGTTTGATAAGACTACACGGGGAGAAGCTGCAGAAGCTGATGGAGCCATAGAAAAGGAGGAATTTTCTAATTTGCTACAGCTCGTTGGGCTCAGGTTATCCTTTGCAGCAGAAGAGACGGCATTCTTCTCTCGCACTGGCTTGAGAACATGGAGCTTTCCAACATTACTTGTCTTCGAAACATCAGACTTTACCAGCCCACCATGAGGAGAGTGACTAGCAGAAAGTGAAGGTGAAACCGGAAGCTGTAGCTGACCCCCCTTAGTTTTTTGTTTATCAGAAGAAGTCAAGACCTGAGGGAAATGATTAATCATATCTTTACATTTATCAAAAACTAAATAGCACAAGATACAAAGTTGCACGTTCATATTATGCCAAATGACCTCAAAAGCACATAAAGCATGAGCTTTCTCATGTCTGCCCTCGTGGATTTCTCAAAACATATAGCTTTCTACAAGTCATTTCAACGGGTCAAAAAATTAATTTCTGATAGCAATTAATAATTTTTTTCCTGAAAAAGAAGATAAAACAACACTCCAAGGCCTGGATACTTCTTAAAAGTAGAATTGAACTGACATCATTAAAGTGTGATAGAGACAGTTGCAAGTTTAAAAATAAAGATTCGGCTATCCAAAATGTTGGATTGTGCTAAGTTGAGATGAAGTTCCATAAACGTTAATAAACATTCCATTTCAAGGTATTATATATATGCATGCATTGAATCATGGTTTGTATTTAACTAAATAATCATCATTTTCTGCCTTCGACGCCAAAGAGTTTTAAGGAAAATTAACATTTACGACACAACTACTCATAAGCTGTCACCAAGCTAGTTGCTCCCTATTGTCCCACTGGCTTCCTCTTCACTCTAAAATTCTCCTTTGCTGTCGTCAAAAGTCCAACCTATCCCACCCCCAAAAGACTTAAAAGAGTACCCTATCCTATTTCATCCCGTTGAATTCAATATTCAAAGTTACAATCAGATTTATTTATTAGAAGAATCGATCAATACAGTTGGTATGCACCCAAAGGTGGTGTATTTGGTTTTGAAACAGATTTCGTATCAATCTACATTATTCACACACGAGATCCGGGGCCTTATATTTTTCTAATCATTTAAGAAAAAGATCAGTCTCTTAATAAAAGATAGGATGTAGAACCAACAAAGATTTCTTTTTGCTATTGTCACCAATCTATTGATCTTTTCTCCCTCTCATCATTGGGCCACTGGCTCCATTTTTCTCAGCGATTTAAAATCAAGTAGGTGGGGGGAGAACTGAGATATGAAAAGAAATAAAGGGTCACACTTATTTTACCGAATTTCAGAACTTCTCTCTTTCTTTTGGAAAATGGAAAGTGCGACTCTCCAGAGAACCAATGAAGACATCTTTGTTGATGGGATGGTACATCTTATGATTCTTCCAGTTCAATCATTTTCAACCCAAAACTAATGCGATTGAGAAACGACATAACACAGAATAAAAACCTTTACATGGTTGCTGCAAAAAAAATTGCATTTGACCTTCATTAGAAGTTAATCTAATTAACATCTCGACAAAAATTCGCTAATCATTTGGACCTTCAGTTTGCTGAAAGTGACTCCACTGACATGATATCAAATGCCACATATTAAAAATGAGAAATCAATCAATCATGAATAACAATCCTAAAAGTAAAGGAAATCATAAATTACTTTTCCTCTGTATGTGAATTATAAGCGTTTTGGTAATCAAAACCAATGAAAGTGGTCATCAGCAGAAATCTATATTTAAAGCAAGATCATTGTTTAAAAGGCTAAGTTTTAAAATGAAGGGGAATAAAAGAAGAGAAATAATTAAGGCAAGTATATTCCTCAAACAAATAATAAATACGGAGAGAGAGTAAGGTAGAGAGATAGAGACAAGACAAAAGACAACCTTCTACAAAAAATAAAAATAAGAAAAATCTGCCTTACGAGTATGAAGATAATAATTTTCAAATTCTAGACATTAGTCCTGCAGTCCAAAATTTATTCCTAATTTTAAAAATCACTCGTTTTACCATATCATCCTCATCAAAATACTATTTCCGCTGGCCGATTTTCACCAATCAAAACAACAAAAAAACCCATAAAACCCCGACACAAAAAATGAAAACGGTGAAGATAGTGAATGCAGAAAAAACCCTGGTACACAACATTTTGACACAATAACCCTATTTTCTGTTTCTCTATCTAGCAGGTCCTTTCTCTCTAGAAACTAGAAAGTGCTGGATAAGAAGAAAAAGATTAATAGGGATAGATTCCTCTTTGTTTATGCCTTTCTTGAGATGGTAAAAATGTTCCTGCAATTAAGGAATATCAATATTGAGTAGAGAACGATTTCAAGAACAGGTGATTGTATACTAATATGGTTAACTTATGCAAAAGTTGGATGAACCACTACAAACGTGAAGGAGAAAGTTGTGAAGGTAGCAGTGTCAATTTTGGCTGGGATGGTTTATTGATTGACGATAATTGCTCTTTCTAACATCAAAAAATAAAATAATTATTTTCTTCGGAAGATAACATAGGTCCTCCAGCAGGTCTCCGTTTATCTCAGCTGAAGAACTACACACAGATATTTGATTCACCTTATTTCTTATATTTATGTCACGAAATTTATAACCATTTAAAAATATTAACTCCGATGAAGAAAAATGTAGGAGAGACCACAACAACCACATTTTCACTAGTGCCTAGACTGATGCCTCTCTCTGTATGATGTATTTTACATCTATCCTGAAACAAATCAATTAGAGTTTCCAAGACTAAACCGTCCTGATTTGTTGGAATTTATACGCAATAATAGAGAAGTGAAAACGCAGAAATCAACACAAAGATTTAAAGTGGTTCGGAAATGTGCATACATCCACAGAGAGATAAGCGGAGATGATTTTATTCGGTATGAATAATAGGGTTACATCATCTATATAACCATAACCCTAGCACATACAAGACTTTAGAGTTCGTACAAGATTTTAGGAAAAGTCCAAAAATACCCCTGTACGGCATCGACCTATTTCTTCTAGTAAACATGTGTTTCACTCTATATAAGCTACATACACAACATGATTTAATAGTTATTTTCAAGTCTCTCATGGACCAATTGTTAGTATTCTCTCACGTTTAAATCACTAAATACACCGATGTGATTTATCATAATCAATCTCTACAAACAAATTTTCACACTTGGTAACCATGTACCAGCCTCAAACCTCTATCTAAAACTACTCGAATCTTTCAACCAACATCTAATATTAACAATCCTAAACAGTCCCCGAGAAGGAAAATGCAATTCAAGAATTATTAAAGCAGAATATAAAAATTGGGAAACCTATCTGATGCTATATTTTACCAAATGAATAAATAGAATACAAATTCATATACAAAGGATGCATATTGAATTTCAAAGCAAAGGAAGGTATTTCACTCTTACCAAGGGTTTCAGCATGGACGGTGTTACCGGAATCAATTGCCTAGATTGTTTTATCGCTAGTTCTTCAAGTCTCTGAGTTCCAGCAGACAACTACAAGAAAACAAAATACAACCGTTAGCACAATAACTTTCAAAACTATCTCCCAAAATAAGGAAAAACTGAACCTACCTGAGGCATAGTCTGAGCACGAGCAGGACCCTGAGCCACAGTTGCAGCCATATTAAGACCAGTGGTTGTGCCCAAAGCCATAGGGGCAGAACTTGAAGGATTAGCTAGTCTTCCAGTTAAAACAGGCACTTCTGCCAAAGCAGACGTCCATTTTTTGCCACCTATCATGGCTGAGGTACCAACGGGTAAGTTCTGAATAGCAGTACTCAAGCTGGGAGAAGGAATCCTTCCAGCCTCTGGAGTGGCCAGTCGTTCTTCCACTCCCAGGGATGGAAAATCTCTCTCAAAAGAGGCTTTGTTGACACTGCCAATAGGACTACCCTTAGTAAGTAGACCATTGCTGTTGTTTCCACTGGTATTGCTCAAATCAGTTGCAACTTTCTTAGGCCATGAATCCCCATGTTTCCCAGAAATCGACTGTGAGCGCCTCAAACTGTCCTGCTCAAGTTTACTAGACAAAATGTTGCCCCCCAATGGATCTGAAATGTACTTGTGTCTACGGTCCCCCAAAACAGACTTTTCTTTATCACGAGAACCATATGTGTCCTCCCATTCCCTATCGCGGTGATTCCTAGCAAAACTACCATAGGACCTCAAGTGACCAGAACCATTACTACTGGATCTCCAATGGAAAGATGTAGTTCTGTCCGTACCCCCTAAATCATGACCATTGCTTGCCACAAATGACTTGTCTCTTGCTAGTTTTGATGCAGTATGATCATCTAAAACAACAAAACCACATTAAAAATAGTTCAACCCTACAAACTAGGATATATCCAATATATGTTTATTTCAAAAAGATGATAATGTTTACCTGAATGTGATGCAGAGCCACCACCCGCCAGACTTCCACAGTTTTTCAGCCATTCTGGTACTAATGTGGGTTCACTTCTTTCCATAACTGAAGCCAAACATCATAGAATACAAAGAATAATGGGAAAGACAATCTACTTGTCTTCTTCTACGTAATCACCGTGTATCCACAGCACTGTGTGAATTGATAACCAACACGTCTCCCATCCCAGACAAAATTGAATGCCTTTTCTAAAAAAGTTATCCAAAATTTTATCCTGATCGAAATTTCCTATGCACTAAATCGTTTATCCTTTAGGTCAAAGCCCTTACTGCGCTGTTTTAAAACTCAGTGGCTAGTGTTGCACTAACCGAATCCATAGAACCTGAACCCCCAATAAATTCCTCCAAAAAAGTCGGCTTATGAATAAAGGAATGTGAATTATTCCATATATGCAGGGAACTGGTGTTTTGTTTCTTTTTCTCTCTTTGTACAATTTACATATACGATCTAGTCTATTGAAAAAATAACTGCTTAATTTATTCAGAATCCAATCTTCTGCAGTTTTCAATTCCGGGAAACAATATCAACAAGGGATCCTCACGACCTCGCTGATCAAGATAAAACGCACCAAGAAGAGTCTTGTGTCTCAGTGTCTAAAAAATTCAATAAACAGCCGTAAATTACCCCACTCCATGCATAAAACTTCCCAAGACAACGCAATCCTTCAATAAACACTCGTGTCCATAAATAAAAACTGTGAGATAATCAAACCCTACACGCAAACCATCCAATAACAACAAAATATTCCAAAATCCCAGAAAAATCCTCACGTTCAAACGGTTAGTAACGCAGAAAGTTACCAAAAATCTGGAAACAGTCCCACTATATCTTAACAATTAAAAAACAGACTGACACCGAATTTTTTAGAATAAAATTAAATATTAAACCAATACCCTTCCAGTCTTCCGCACACCAAAAAAAAACCCTAGTTCTCGACCTCGCCGCCTTTGAATGAGTCGTTTTTCGAAGTCTGAATATTGTCAAAATTTACAGATAATGAGAGAGAATAAGAACGCCAACTGCACTGTATTTCATAAATCCTGGTCTCTTTTTCTATGCTATGTGGCAAAGAATCGATTTCCAGTGCGCTTATACAGATAGCAGAGATTAGCGATAGAGATTTCGTGTGTTGAGAGGAAGTTCTGCGTGTGTTGTGTGTTTGGGAAGAAAATTTTGTTACATGGCCCTATTTTTCTTGTTTATTGGAGTTAAATGTTTCATTAGCCACTGAACTTTGAACTATGTCACGATTTACTCGTCGACCTTTCAAACTTGTCCCATTGGCCACCGAACTTGGATCCGTTACTGACCATTACTCATCGGGTCAAATCCGTTAATTGATGTGTCTACGTGACTGACGAAAAATCAAGCTGGCCGGTTAAATCCCAACAATTGTAAATGACTTTCCCAATTAAACTCCCCCAAATTAAATTACACTACACATTCAGAGAAGAAAAGCTCGAACAAACCCTACATTCCCCAAATCGAATCCTTGAGCTCGAAATCAAGGTCCTTCCCATCGTTGCTAACTACTCAAGCCTACCCAAGCGTAAAGAAGCAGCTCCCACTCCATTGTAAATCTCGCAATGGACGAAGATCACGAAGGTAAATCTCGACATGTTGTGGGTTTTTAAAAACTGACAATTTTGTATTTTAAAATTTTGGGCTTTCTAGGTTATTCATCTGACGCTTATGCATTTTCTAGTTGCTACTTTGGGTTTTGTAGTTTCTATTCCAGTATTTAAGGGTTCTAAAGTTGCTATTAATCTGACACTTGTGGGTTTTAGAAATCTGAAAAAATATTTATTTACATGGTTTATTGTGGGAATTGTAATTGTAGTCTCAGATGAATTCATACAATCCTGTGTATCCTGTGTAGCAAATACAATATTTTTAGTTTGTCCACAGTTCATTGTTCTCTATTTGATGGTTTGCATGTATTTCTCATTAATGTAGTTTCATTGTATTACAGATTGTGAGGAAGATCCGGACTTCATTGACTCCGACCATGACTTTGGGTTTGAAGAAGATGACATTGAATATAATAGAAACATAACTGACAGGATTGAAATTGGATTTCATGGTGGCCGTCAAAATGAAGTTCGGGAAGAACGAGAAGAGGGCAACGATAATGAGTTGGATGAATTGGAACTACCGTCGTCAGAGGATCTACTCTCCCAATGTTCATCAGATGAGGATGGCAGTTATCACTTTCCTCAATTCACTTTTGATCAGGACATGATAAATCCTCAGTGTTAGAGCTGCAAGGGAAGGAAAACGACGACGCTAAAAATGTGGAGTTTTTAAAGTCAGCTTAACTATTTTGTACATATGTTGAAAAATGGAAGTTGCTGGCATTTTTTACTTCTTGACTGTTGTGGGAGTTACTAGCCTTTTGACTTCTAGTCTGTTGTTTTTTGTTGACAGACTTTTAGATGTTGTTCCCACATGTGCAAAAGCCACACAACACTGGTTTTTTTGTAAAATGGAATTCAAATGTTATTTTGTCCAGTGTAAAATCCTTAGCTATGTAAATTGTAAACACTTTGTTCTAAATGACAGATTGAGGATGTATTTTGACATTGGCTTGCTAGAACTTATTATAGTACAAAATAGTGTTCTTATTGTTTAAAGCTATCATTTCATCCATACATTTCTGGCCAGCTTTGGTATATATTTTAATTGGAATTCTATGATGTTAATCTTGTGGAATTTTATGATATTAATCTGCTTTCATGTGAATGTCTTTTGGTTCTTGAAAATGTGAAGAAGGCTGCCCATGAGTGAAAAATGAAAAATAAGATGAATCTGGTGAATATGATGAATCTTCTAATGGAGATGAATCTGGTGAATGTAGGTAAACCTATTGGTTTGCAAGTGAATTGAGATGAACATGAAAATGAAAAATGAAAAATAGCATGTGAATCTACTGGTATATTGCAGGTGAAAATGTAAAAATGTATGCTAATTGCAGGTGAATATGCTGGTTTGTTGCTGAATTTGTATTGTTTTTCTATTATTAAAGTGGTCTATTTGTACTGCATAGAACAAACAGTGAAATTAAATTCAATAAATTGCCTCATGTAACAAGCATAGAGTAGAATTCACACTTTGTTCTTCCCTTCATTTTTACTACAAGTTCAGAGATTCATTACCAGTATATTCACAATGTGCACACCACAGGTTCACAATGTGCACGCTATAGGTTCAAACATTTAAATTACAAATATTAATTCCAAATCCATGGGATTAACAATGAATACCAATACCAGTATATTAAAAGTACACTGTGAGACATAAAAATCAGATTGAATCAATGAATTTCTATTTTAACATCATCCTGTTACAATCTAACAAACTTATCAATTTGATACAAGGATGTTTCTTTTCAACAATCTCAATCTCTGCATGAATCATATACCAATCTTTACATTGTTCTAAATCATCATCCTTAAAATTATTGACTCCAACAAGACAAAAATGAGTACAAAAGAATCCCCTTCGCTTCAGCCCCAACCTCAAAATCTTCCAAGCAAAAATGCTTCTACTGCCTCTTTTTGAGCCGACAGCGTCCCATCTCTGTTTGGGTCTTTCTCAGCCAAATGCTGCAGCAACAAGTCTAAACTAGGACCCATGAAATAATCACCTAGCGAGGAAAATTAGCGCTATTGACTCCATTTCACGATCAAGCTCCATCCCTACCTCGCCGTGAGGATTATTGTTCTCGTCCTCCTCACCATCATCTTCAAATTCCACGCGTCTAAGAGGACGATGGCGAAGCCAATGGACTTCGCGTGCGATTTTGGAGAAAATCTGAGGGTTGTTGAGAGATTTACTTTGAAATCTGAATTGGGGAAAATAGAATTCAGATTAAGGGTTTGATTTAGGGATGTGGAATTGGGGAAAATCGATTGTAGCTCAGGGTTTGGATTTATTTTTCAATTCAAATTGGTATAAGTCGTGTCTGCAATTTTGGTAATATGAATTGAGATTTCTAATGGCGTGTTTGGATTTTGCTTATTTGGCAATGAGTTGGCAAGTGTGAAAATGATTTGGAGTGATTT
>CAIGRQ010276829.1:0-10287 GCA_903798375.1 Fraxinus sp. D2006-0159
AATTATTTCGTTTATTGTGACTAACTATCAAAATGTGACCTTAAAATTCGATAATTTGTGACAAAAAAAATAATAATGTGTAACCTTAAAAATTGTTAATTTGTGGCCGATAATTTGATAATTTGTGACTGTCTACTCAGTTGTGAATTATAATGTTTGTGATTTGTGACCGATGAATAAGTTGCGACGTTTCAATTTTTTTATTGTGACCGATGAAAAAATGTGACCGATAAAATTTCTGAATTGTGACCTATAAAATTTCAAATTGGTGACCGTAAACTAATTTGGGACTTATAATTTTTTTGATTTGTGACGGATGAACAAACCGTGATATAAAATTTTTGAATTGTGATCATAAAATTATTTTGATCTATATCAATTTTTTATTTGTGATATATCAATTTTTTATTTGTGATCAATGAACAAATTGTGAGCTATAAAATTTTTGAATTGTGACCGTAAAATAATTTATGACATGTAAAATTTGTGATTTGTGACCAAATTATATGGAATTGTGACATTAATATATTTAATTAATAAAATATACGTTTAATTAATTAATTTATAAATAAAATTTTAAAAAACCTGAGATTTGAGTTTTTTAACCTTAAATCTTAAATTTGAAATGGATGAAATTAAACCTCTTAATTATGAAATTTTTCCATCAATTAATTCTAAAAGATCAAAAAAGGATATAGATGGAACAAGAATTGTTTGTAATGGGAAATAGATGGCAAAGTGGGGATATTGAAAACATCAAATTTGGTGGGGATAGTTTATATTATCACTACAAATTTTAATTATTACACCACAATTGAAATACATTTTTAATCAATTCACCACAATAAAATTATAATTATACTCCTAATTCAATAAAAAAAAAAAAAACAATATTGTACATTACTTATCACCAATATTAATCCTCATTTTCTCGACTCTTCTCAATTCTCCACAGAAGATAGGAAGGTTTCTAATCTTCATATTAATATCCCAAAAAATGGAGCCACAACTATCTAACCAATATTAATCCTCATTTTCTCAACATTTCCCCTCATTATTTTCACAGCCATTGGAAACGGAAGATTGGGGAAGAATACCAAGCCAAATTCATACGGGCAAAATCTCAGAATCTCTGTAAAATCCCCCTCCCTTCATCCTATTGCCATGCTGTTTTCCAAAATAGGTTATTGGTCCTTCCAAGTTTGCATCCTTTTAGTTGTTGACGGACTGCTATATTGCACGAGGTGTGATTGGAGAAAGATGATAACAACCTCGAGGGAGTAGAGCAAATCCAATGAACTCAAAAGAAGTGTATATAAATCTATTCTCACTTATTTACATGCAAATTCATAATAAATTGATACGAAGCGTACTAAATAAAAATAATCGTATTAAATTCATAATAAATTGAAGATAATAGTCTTGCATGCTTTTGATTGTTTTAAATTCAAGATAAATCTACTCGAATTAACAAAAAATCATATTTTTAATTTTCAAATTTAACAAATAAATTGAAAAAATTCATTAGTAAATACTGGTCAAATAGAGTATAAATTCATCTACCGTGAGGAAAAGAAAATTATCTTGTCGTCATGGAAGAAAGCAAAAACCATCGGAAAAACTATGAGCAATGAGATGTTGAGAAAAAAAAAGAAAGAAATTATGTTTTATATTTGAGGTGTAACAATAATTTATTTAATTAAGAAGTATATTAAAATCCTAATTATGTAATTTTATTTAAGGATATTTAAGTAAATAAGAAAATTATGGTGTATTTAATAAATTCACCATATTTTCCTAAGAGGATATTTTACACCAAATTCCCTAACCATTGAAGATGGTCTTAGACTTAGAATGTGCATGAGGTTTTTCCCTTTTTTTTTTAAAAAAGTGAAATGCCTCGCAAACTATAAGATTAAACAATATATATAAATTCGGCATTCCTCGAGCAGTAACTAAAATCAACAATTTAAGTAATCAAACCTATGAAGTTTGATTATCTTGTCTTTAATATAGGGTTTTAATAATTAAAACAAAAAAAAAGGAGTAAAAGTTTCTGAACTCAATAAATAGATCCCATGCATTTAAGCTCTTAAATTGAGGGTTTTTTCTTTTTCTTTTTTCAACCCTGAGGGGTTGCTCAATTGGTCAGACCTTGAATTTGCTCCCTAATGGTCACTAGTTCGAGTCCTCTCAGGACCACTGAGGTGAGTATCCGGTCGTAAACTTCAGGACCCGTGCGTGTAGTTGGTCCGGATATCCACGGTTATAAAAAAAACTGAGGGTTTTTTTTTTTAAAGCTTATGAGCCAATATCATACAGTTAGGAACATATTCACAAAGACGAGATAGCATGGTTCATAGCTCTTTATTAAGAAAATCCTCAATACATTCTATGTTTATTCATTGAGTTAAATTACTTAATACAATGATTTTGTATAACTAGTTTGATAATATATGAGATGTAAACATTCTGATCGTTGATTTCAATGATATTTACTCATTAATTATCAAATTAATTGTCAAAGTGATTGTACAAGTAGGAAAACTCTTATTTATTAGCCAGGATAAAGCCAGTGAGCCTGGCTCAATGACCAAGTCAAAAACAGGTGGCGTCTTTGACGCCACCTGTTTTTGACTTGGTCATTGAGCCTGGCTCTAAAGCCAGGTTCTTATTAGCCNTCATTGAGCCTGGCTCTAAAGCCAGGTTCTTATTAGCCAACACCCACCTTACCTATTAGTAATAGGAGTCTGCTTAAATTCAGAAGTTAGTTAATTGTACTTTTGAGTAACATTATTTTTTTAGAATTTTACATGCCCTAGCAACCACTCTTTCTTAAATGATAACATGTAAGTATAGAATCAGTGTTCTAAAAGCGGTGCCTAAGTGCAGTAGGCGTAAAACGCCTCGCTTCGCATTTTTTTTTGCATTTTCTTATTATTATTTTTCTCACCTGGGTTCACTTTTTTATGCTTTTTAATGATTTTTCACGTTTTTTAAAATTATTAAATAATTTTTAGATTGATTTAAAAAAAAAAAAAAAAATTATGCCTAGGCCAAAACTTGACCTTCACATTTCACCACGCTTTACATTTTTTAGAACATTGGTTAGAATTATTGTAGAGAAACAATGTTGCTCTTAAATTCATGGGATGAGTCACTCATGATTTGATCGAATGTTATAAATATTTGTCCATCCTCACGAACACCAAATTTATAGATGAGATGATTAAAGTCTGATCCTAACAAGGAGCAACAACGTCGCTCCTAAACTCGTGTTAGGTTACTCAAATGATGTGGTTGAATGTCATAAAAGATCTAGCATCTCCTAATCTCGTGTTAGGTTACATTTTTTTTTTTCGTAATAATGACATTCAAACGGGGGGGCTAAATATGTTATTATATAATAGAACATATGGGAATTGACGCTTGCCACATGGATCCAGTACCAAAGACAGTGTAATGGTATCTTAGACAATGCCAAGATTCTCAATAGATCCGATTATATTTCCTCGTGTCTTGAAGAAGACAATATAAACAAATTAAGAATAATACTTAGAGCTTGTTTGGTAATTTTTTTTTGCATTTTCTTATTATTATTTTTCTCACCTGGGTTCACTTTTTTATGCTTTTTAATGATTTTTCACGTTTTTTAAAATTATTAAATAATTTTTAGATTGATTTTTTTTAAAAAAAAATTATGCCTAGGCCAAAACTTGACCTTCACATTTCACCACGCTTTACATTTTTTAGAACATTGGTTATAATTATTGTAGAGAAACAATGTTGCTCTTAAATTCATGGGTTGAGTCACTCAAATGATTTGATCGAATGTTATAAAATATTTGTCCATCCTCACGAACACCAAATTTATAGATGAGATTATTAAAGTCTGATCCTAACAAGGAGCAACAACGTCGTTCCTAAACTCGTGTTAGGTTACTCAAATGATGTGGTTGAATGTCATAAAAGATCTAGCATCTCCTAAACTCGTGTTAGGTTACATTTTTTTTGGGTAATAATGACCGTCAAACGGGGCTAAATATGTTATTATAATAGAACATATGGGAATTGACGCTTGCCACATGGATCCAGTACCAAAGACAGTGTTATGGTATCTTAGACAATGCCAAGATTCTCAATAGATCCGATTATATTTCCTCGTGTCTTGAAGAAGACAATATAAACAAATTAAGAATAATACTTAACCCAATGAAATCATAACTTAGTTACCCTATTAATTACTTATTGTTAACTATAATAATACAATGAAGCATTTGCTTCTAATGCCAAGAATATTCTTATATGGGGCCCATTGATTCTTACATTGACACCGTACGAATTTTTAAATTTCCTCCACAAGTTAGAGGGCCATAAAACCAATGTATTTTACTTTTGTTGGCATCAAATCATTGATTATAATCAACTATATTACTAGTCGTCTCATTCTCATATGGTTAGATATGTCTTTATTACCATACGTAAATGTAGTTAAAAAGACCACAATGAATTTTTCTAGGACATGTTTGGTACAGATTAAAATCAGATTTTAATCTAAGTCAAAGTCAAATCATCAATATTAACCATATATTTCTTGACTCTCACAACTTTTCAACCACATATTTCAAAAATTTCTATCACCATCTACTAAAAATTCAATTTTAATCTCCACAAAACACCCTCCTAATAAGGTAATACAGACCCCATTGTAATTGAATTTCGTTAATATTTTCGTTATTAATAAAAAAAACAGGCTGCTAAGTGAAGCTGATTTATTCTTAAAAAAAAAAAACTTAAATCAATTGCTTGACCACTTTATATATTTGTCACCGCCTTTATTTTGATATCTAATACAACGGGAAGTTGCAAGTATTTTAATCAATTTGACTGTCATTATCAACTATCAAGTGCATACCTCCAAGATAATATAAACTAAAATAGAATAAATATGTGCAAGAAAAGGACCAAAAATCAACTCTATATTTTCCTCAATAGTCATTCATTTCATACAACAAGATTACACAGGTCAATATTGCAAAAATTTCTACATTTTTCCACACGCACAAATCAATAAGCCAGAGAGGCAGTGGTCGTGTGTGTGGACGAGGAGGTTGCCGGCGAATGAGAATGAACTCGGCCTTCGCTATGGCTGCCTTGATCATCGGAATTTGACTGATTATTTTGCTGCCTTTGCTTATGGGACGATGACTTTTCATGGAAGGGTGGTGGTAGTGCAGGAATAGGCGCATATATTTCATTAGAAGTGGCGGCAACTACCGATGCCTTCCCAGATGCCATTGCAGCATATTCCTGTGGTGGCATCCAAATTCCTCCCACCACCACAAACTGTGGCACTTGTGGGTTGTTGTTATTGTGAATTGAAGAATTAGGCCTCCTCGTGTGCAATCTATACTTCTGCAATTAAAAATTAAATACAAAATATTTAGGCCATGCTTAACTTTAATCCACAAATACAACAGAAGAAGAATCGAGATTTTTTTATTTTTTTTTGATAACCGTGGATATTCGGGTCAATTTGTGCGCCCTCTTGATCAATTCCATGGGACCCTGAAGTTTACGGTTGGGTACTCTCCGAAGGACTCGAACTTGTAACAAAGTAAACCCAAAGTCTGACTAATTGAGCAACCTCTTATGGTTGAATCAAAGAATCTTGTCAAGAAAGCTTCTTTCTAATCAAGAGTCTTCATTCACAAGCACAAATAAATCAAGAAGTGGTGGATTTCTGTCCACAATATTATAGTTATTCCCATTTCTACTCAATTAGTCTTTCCTTCAAATGAAAATTTCCTCCAAATTCCAAGTGATTCTCTATCATCAACAAACTAAATTCCGGTTCGACTGCATAAATACCTTTAGCTTTATCCATCAATTAAAGAATTAATAGCGTCAAGTTTACATCTACTAGAAGATCCAAAGTCAGTAAATTCTTAGCAACTACGGCAAAGAAATTAGCCAGCATTTACAACATACTTGACCAAGATTGAGATGCGCCACTACTTTTCATATTCCAAAGGAAAATTCTCAAGACAAACCTGTAAATGACTTTTAACTTCATCATTTGTGAGGCCATCAACCTTCATCAAATCCCTAATTTGTTTAGGTGTAGCAACTGCATAAATTACAACCAATAAGAACAATTAAAAGAAAATTAAATATAAAAAAAAATCATAGTCAAGGTTTAGTTTCATAATAATTACCATGTGAACCACCAAGTTGTTGAAGGGCGTGTATGAATCTTTTATGCAACTCGGGTGACCAACACCTCCTTGCCTTTCTTTGAGACTGCCCTTCCTTCTCTTCCTTTTTACTTCCACCACTTCCACCGCCAAAGCTACCACCAGTCTCCACCGAAGAACTGGCGGCAGCCACCTGCGCCGCCCTATTTGTAGCACCACTAGTGCCAGCACTTTTTTCTCTCTTAAATGGATGAAATGCACCACCACTTCCATCTCTCTTCACCCCCACAACTGAGACTTTTATCGGTGAATCCTACACCAAATTAAAAATTAAAAATAAAAAATCAACATTTATCCCCAATTAAAAATAAAAAATAAAAAATTTCAAAAAAATGTAATTTTTTTAAAAAAATAAATTTACCTCTTTGACGGGTGGATCTGGGGTTTGATTCCATAGTTGAACAGATCTAAGCCAATCTGATTTCTTGGAACTTTTTTCCCTCCCATTAACACTAGTATAATTTTTTGGCTTCTCATATTGTTGTTCTTCGTCATCAGAATTTCTCTTAATAGGAATAAATTCTTCGAAAACTGGCCCTTCAGTTGATGTCTGCTCAGAACATTCAGATTGCCCGCGCAAATTGTACTCAGATGATGTTCCAGATAACTGCTGCTTGCATGCCTCAATTGCTGCAAAAATAACAAAATCCCACATGCAAAATAACATTAAAAAACAACAGAAGTATGTCTTTTGAACATAGAACCAGTATAAAAATAGTTTACCTTGACTGACAAGCTCAAGACAAAGAGGGAGTTCACGTTGGAATACTTGAATCTTGCAACGTTCTTCTTCTAGTGCCTTTATATAATCTTGACATCTCTGCACTTTCTCAGAATAATCACTGTGATTATGGCTGTCTATCACCATTTTTGCGAGACTTTGTTTACCTTGATCTCTTATACTTTTTTTAATACGATTGTTGAGATGAGAAATGGGAATAAGATAACTTTTTAGAAGCTGTCGGGACCAAAATGATGGAAGGTTTTTGTCACGGCATAGAGGGATCCGAATGAAAAATGAGAATAAAGGGATCTTGGTGGAATCGAATAAACTTGGTTTACAAGAAAATAATCATATATAATTACTGTGTATATCTATATCTATATGTACGCATCATTGTTGAGGGAGAGATGTGAATGTATTTTAGTATTTACCATTTTTAATTTATTTAGGGGGAAGAATAAGAAAATGGGGTGCGTGGAGGGTCGATTTCGTGGCGTCGCGTACAAACAAATCTTTGATCATGGGTTTTTGGGGGTGGATGTGGAAGAGGAAGGGTGTTTTTCTGTGTGTGTGTGTGAGAGAGAGAGAGAGGTGGGGGAGTTGGGGTTTGAACATTCGAGAAGTTCTTGTGTGTGGGCTGGCATTGACGTAACGCACTATGTTTGTAGATAAGATCAAGGACCTACGCCTCTTCTCTCTCTAAAAAAGGGATATCTCAGTTTGGTCCTCGAGATTTTCCATTTTGGAAATTATGCCCTGTAGTTTTTTACTCATAAAAATACATCGTTGTTATTCTCACTTTACACGTTTTTAAAACAATTTTTGATTCTCATGTTTTTCCATGAGAGTATGAGTCGATTGAGATTTCAAAGAACTGAAATCTTTGGTGCAGAAGAAATATCTTTTTGCCTATTGCAACCTTCTCGCAAATTATTCTTTCACGTTCTTGTGTATTTTCATTGCAATTTAAAATGATCGAGTACTAGATAATTACTAACTGTGGCATTATGCAAAATTGTTGTACAAGAAAAATACTTCCTTGGCATAAGTACCAAGGATAAAAATTTGCATCCCATTTGCGCTAACCATATCATGTTATGTGTTTGAGAGCGAGACATTGACAACAAACTCATATAAGAATGGACGGCAAGCTTTATATGCCTTTTTGCCTTGAGTCCATTCTATTGCTGCCATTTTTTTCATGTGCTAAATATGGTACATATAAAATCCAAATCCATCCGTACGAGTAATCTAAGTAATTTGTTCGCCATGATTGGTTAGCAATTGGCCCTCCAAGGAAAGCAAATCAATGATCAATCACCTATCCCGTAATTGGAATTGAACTTAGTGTCTACATTGACAAGCTTGAATTAAGGTAAAAATCAATAACAGATTAAACGTCATGCCAAAAACAATGTTATAAAGACAAACAAATAAAACATAAATGTAAGCAATCTTTAATATTCATCCAACTTATCTCATTTATTTATCTATTCTACTCTATACTCTGTTTGAAAAATCTAACGGTCAACACCAAAAATATGTCTATTCTTCGAACACAAAATTTCAAACGAAAATGTTGCATTTGTTATCAAAAAGTTAACTTGATGTTATTACTTCCTCTAGACTTTAACGAATATTCATATATCTTTCATAATAGAAAAAACAATTTTATATATCAAAATTGAACAACTAAATATATTGAATTATTGTTTCAATGAAATGAATATGTAACGAGGACTAAGGAGAGAGAAGAATGAAATTGAACACCATGAAAATTTGTTAGGGACAAAATTGGAATATTAAACCACCCACCCCCAACTAACAAACAAACCCAACTTTCAGTATGATAACTCTTGTACCTTGATCCATTGAGACATATCTCGCGATTTACTTACTTTACGATACTCCAAGAATGGGACAGTGAAACCTTCAAGATTGGGGTTCAACCATTAACAGACAGAGTTACGCTACATGAACATTAGACTTGACATAATGGTTGACATAAAAGTCACGTGGCGCCCTCCTATTGGGAGGGTGCCTGGTCTATGTTCATCTAGTATAATTCTAACAAACAAACCCAACTCTTCTCTATAGTCTATACATTGTTATTTTTCTCTCTCTAGACTCTAGACCTGACTTGTCTCTCTTTCTAATTTTATTTATTTATTTTTTTTCTTTTGGGATGGAATATACTGGTGGTGGATTTGACGAATCACGAGAAAAAATTAAGATAGAAAAGAATCTTCGGCCAGAGCGTGTGAATACGCACCGTCACAGATTTTTGAAAAATGACATTGGCTTTTTGAGCTCTCCAATGGCTAGCCGTAATGATGAATCTTATTACACTCGCATGATTTGATGTCCAGTGCACGCACCAATCATTACTCCACATAGAGGTTCTATACTTTTTAACCCCTCCCAAATCACATGGTTCAAGATTCGAATATTCTCTTCCATATCTTAAATCGAGGTATGTTCGTAAAATTATATAATTTATTTAATTAAACATGTAATTAAATGTCAGATGACACCTATATTGATGTTAAACTTGTTAAATAACATTATTTTTTTATTATAAGTTCTTGTTCCGTCTTGTTGAAGAATGAGGACGAGGATGAAAAATATGGCCCTAGAGTGAATCCATTCTTGAATTCCCGTTAGTTTAAAAATTTAAATGTTAAAAAAATAATAATAATAAAAAAAAAAAACGAGGTTATAATGTAGAGGACTTGGTGGGTGTTTGGTGGGGATTAGCCCCTATTTGAACCAAATTAAAATTTTCATTTACAGCTACACATTTTTCAATAAAATAATTTTTAGTAGATTGTGATAGAAGTTTTTGAAATGTGTGGTTGAAAAGTTGTGAAACCCGTGAAAAATGTTAATATTGATAGTTTGACTTTGACTTAAATTAAATTTGATTTTAATCTGTACCAAACAGGCCTTTATAATAACTGTATTGCCTCGTGTACGTCTTTGGTGAATACCCATTTGTTATTTCTCATTTTTTTAGCGAATTAAGGAGAGTTTTGAAGGAATATAATGGAGAAGTAGCAAATGAATTGAAATCCATGTACAAAATTTTAACTAATTTTTCCCCTCCAACCAAATTTTATTTACGTACCCCATTTTCAATAATTAAATTTCTTAGAAAGATAAAATGCACGCATGAAGAAAACTTTGCTTACTATGGAATATGAGAGAAAAATTTTAGTAGGACGATTCTATATGTACGCGTAGTAAAATCGATCGTTCAAATCATGACATTTCGAATATCGACTTAATCAAATCACGATATCTTGG
>CAIGRQ010276835.1:0-11196 GCA_903798375.1 Fraxinus sp. D2006-0159
AAAAAAAAAAGAAGCAAAAAGGGCGAAGTGTCCGGTTGAAATTTGAATGATCCGACACATATATTTACCCATACCCATGTCGTGTCGTGTCGTGTACGACACGGGTACTTCGTCCATTTCGAAGAGTCCGAGCATCATAGCTCCAGAGTAAGCATCTTTATATGTTTCACATGTATCTTTTCAATTCTCACTAAAGCTCGTGAATCTAATTTTAGTTTAAAAGGAGAGAAACAATCTTGGAAAAAGAATTCATTGTAGTTCACTTGCACACAGCAAAACACAGTACCACTATGATAGTGAACTTCCCTTTGCAAATTGACGTCCGTCTTCATATCTCCATAACTCTATATATAAGATTTCCTGCTGATAAAAAATTTAGGAATCTGTCATGCTTTTGCAACTCGATGACCATAATGAAGGGTCATGTGTTGGTGATGGCAGTGTGTAGGTGGAGGGGTAGTGTGAACTCCTGGTGATGAGTTTTGGTAGTGGTGAAAAAAAGTAAACTAGATGAACAAGAAATTTCCAGCTCATATTGTGCATTTGTTTTGTGAGATACAAAAAAGTTAGTATTTAACTGTAAAGTGACAATGTTCAAGGTTTAGATAACGGTTGGGGCTGAGTAACATATTTCCTAACCACTGGCATTGTTGAGCAGGTTTATGAAACTACATGGAATTTCCTCTGATATTTTTGACTCAAATTCTACATAATTCCGGATCAGTTTCTAGAATATCTTTGACTTTACGTAATGACCTTCATACTGTGTACATGACTCTCAAAGAACAGTTGAACTTTGACCTCCTTTGCCTTCAATATAGTCCTTTGCCGGTAGCAAGTGTGTTTGCCTGGAGTTATTAGTTATATTTTGTGCTCTGTTGATTTGATGGCTCTGCTATTTGTATACTAGAATCTACGTGCACACACCCAAAAATATTGAAGAGCTCATTTTCTAGTTAGGGCCATGAAATTTGAACCGCCTCCTATCTTTAACCTGTTCATCAGGCTTTTTATCAACATATGGTGCAACATTTATTTATTGGCATATGCATATATAGATTTATTGCATTTACTATAGAAACTGGTCATTCTACCCATATTCTCTTACAACGTTTCCATACTATCCAATTCATTCAGGTGGATAATTGACCCCCCACTGGATGTAACTGTCCCAGCAAAACACACTCCATGGCCAGACGCTCCTCCTGAACCCCCAACTTCTGTTGTAAAAGTGACCAGCATCCCGGAGAACACGGAGAAACGTGTGGCCAAAAGATCAACAAGAAAACGCAGTTCGCGGAGCAAAAGGAAGCGTGTACCCAAAGTATTAGATGAACATGTTTCCACAAGGCATTCCGAGGATATCTAGAACCTTGTCGTGACTACGCGCAAGCCTTCAATCTGAGTACTTAGATGCCAAGATGACTATTCTAGTTGAGTAAATAGTCATATGTTCCATATACCTAGCTGGTCAATACATATACATCTTAATTTTGTTACATCTAATTTTCAGATTGTCTTTTCATTATGCTGGTGTCGTGGTAGAGTTTTACTATGACCGAGCCCTGTTACAGTTGCTGGTTGGCTGAAACATGTATTCACTATATCATACGCAATTTTTCAAAAATAGAAATCGAAGTTTTGTTCTGTTGTTGGGTCTCATAGAGTGCTAGTTATTATACAAAACAGATGTGCGGAAAATTAAATTGACACGATTCTTTATAACACTTTACAATCCAAGATATCAAGATATCTTAGGTCGAAGGTTCAGAGATATTGTACCCTTGAATATCAACACAGAAAAACCCAAACTCTCCCAAGATCCCTTACAATCACATGAAACGTGCTGCTTCTTTTATGGACCAGAATAATTCAACGTTGTCATCAAACAAATACAGTCTTTCACCGGATATGATCAAGAAAAATCACTCTCTAAACAAATTAAAAAGTTACTCAAATCAAAAGAGAAGATAAAAGAGAAGACAGAACGATATAGAAAACCCTCGAGAAGATAAAGGCCAAAAAATGACAATGTAATTAGGGTTTCAATCAAAACAAAAGAATATATCGAGATTGAGGTAGCAGTTGATCCAACGGTCCAGAGTAACTTGCACTTTTAGTTATAAAGTAAAGCAACCGAATTCACATTTACCAAACTCATTTCTATTTGGACTGAGTATTGGGCTTGGGTTTCATCAATTAATGTTATCAAGCAATAGTATAGGAACATGAACCAAACCCTTTTCATCATAGCCTAATGTATTGGGTTGGATCTGGCATCACAAACCTAACAGATCTCCACCTTAATGCCAGTGGTTATACATGCATCTTATTGCTTCAACCACAAACTAATAGATTGCTACAACTTCCTTGAATCTCCCACACACCATCAAGTTTAGTGCATAACATGTATCAATGTTCAACATTTGCAAACAAGACTTAAACTTATTTAAAGGTGGTACCTTAGTACTCATATCAGCCGAATTAAATTGAGTAGAAATTTTCTCAAGAAGTAAAACTTCTTTAGAAATTACATCTCTAATAAAAGGCAATTTAATATCAATAAGTTTGGTTCTTCATGATAAACTGGATTTTTACACAAATGAATATTACACAAATGAATAACACTTTGACCATATGAATATATAACAACAAGATTACAAAGTTCACTAATTTCAAATGATAAACCTTAAGCCATAAAGCCCCTTTAATTGCCTCCATTACAACAACATATTCAACCTCAGTTGTGGATATGGCTACAACAGGTTGAAGTTGGGATTTCCAACTGATACAAGTCCCACAAAGAGTGAACAAATAAATAGTAATGGATTTTCTGTTGTCCCTATCTCCAGTAAAATTCGAATTTACAAAGTCTTTAAGCACTACACCTTCATTACAAGCACTAAAGGACAAACCTAAGTGTGAAGATCCATTCAAATATCTCAACAGTCATTTTAAAACAACCCAATGTAAGTGTACTAATGGAATAAGCCATATCAGATCTTGTACAGACCTTAGTATACATAACTGATCCTACCGCATTAGCATAGAGAACCCTTTTCATTTGTTTAATATTAGATTCATCTACAGGACATTGTTCTTTACTTAGTTTAAAATGGTTGGATAAAGGTAGAGTAATGGGTTTAGAGTTATGCATAGCAAATTTAGTCAACATTTTCTCTACATGAGCAATTTGCTTCAAACGTAATAACCTATTATGTCTTTTTCTATTTATTTCCACTCCTAAAATTTTCTTAGCATAACGCAAATCTTTCATTTCAAATTCAACACTTGAAAGATATTGTTATCTCACTAATAACACACATGTGGGTTTGCATGACTGAGAATTGGATGATTATGAGTTGTTTTTGACATCTTTGTACGAAGTACACATTAGGACAGGAGATGGTGATTGTAGCGGGTAGAAATTGACACGAGATCATATTTTTCAGTTCGCACTTATTTTAGATCTTTATTAGAACTTGTGGAGAATTCATTCCCTTAGAAGATGGTTTGGAAATGTAAAATGCCTCTACGGGTGGCATTTCTACTATGGACGGTGATTAGATGATAGGTTTTAACAGTGGATAATCTTTGTACAAGGGGTTTTTATGTTACAGAGTGATGTTATATGCACAAAAGGGATGTGAAGATGATTGATCACTTGTTCCTTCATTGTGATGCTGCTGGTTTACTGTGGAATGATATCCTGGCGTCACAATACATGGATTGGGTGTTGTCGAGACGTATGGAAGACATGTTAAAGGCATGGAGGAGAAATTTTCGAAATAAGGATAGCAAACTTGTATGAGACCTTATTCCGGGTTGTATCGTATGGTGTGTGTGAAGAGAAAGAAACAACCGTTGTTTTGAAGATTTAAAATGGACAACATGGCAGATTAGGGAATTGTTTTATTTGACATTGTATACTTGATTTTTTGCTGTGGCTACTAGGCATATAGACGGACTGCCCAATTTCATGTTATTGCTTTCTGATTTAAAGTTATAATAAACTTCCTGTGTATTATGCATTGATTAATAAAATATTTGATTACCTTTCAAAAAAAAATAGCATACATGTTATGTCCAATCAACATCATATCATCCACATATAAGAGTAGAAAAGCAATAATAGCATTTTCATCACCTCTTTTAAAATATAGAAATTGATCAAATTCACTTTTTATAAAACCAACAATAGGTACAAAATTATCAAATCTTTTATACAACTGTCTTGGAAATTGCTTCAAGCCATATAAAGATCTTTTTTAGCAAACAAACATACTCGGCTCTAGATTTATCAATAAAATCAGGGGGTTGTCTCATACAAATCACCTCATCTAGGTCATCATGAAAGAATGCAATTTTTACATTCATCTGTTCAAGTTCAAGATCATAATGAGCAACAAGAGCAATCATAACTCTAATAGTAGTATACTTAACCTCAGGGGAAAAATATTCATTATAACTATGCCTTTTTATGTGTAAAACCCTTAACAAGTCAGCCTTAAATCTTATAGGCTTTTTCAGTATTTCCCTTCCTAACACTAAATTTTCACTTGCAATCAATAAGTGTCTTACTTGCAGGTTTAGGGACTAAACTCCAAGTCCTATTTTTTTTAAGTAATGAGTCCATCTCATCCTTCATAGCAACCTGCCAATTCTCAGACTATTGGCTGCACATAGTCTCTTCATAAGATTTTAGTTCTTTAAAGACTAGGCCTTGATAAGAAAGAACAGTAAGTGAAAGGTAGTTCATATACCTAGGAAGCTCTTTTATTTCTCTCCTAATCCTATCTTTGATTAATTGATAATCACTCACATCTTCAGACTGACCATCTACAACTTCTTGAACACTACCCTCTTCAACATCTCTAGGATCAGAAGTAGTTTTAGCTTATTCATCCACCTATTCATGTATAACAAGATCATATGGCAATCCAAGCTCCACCTACAGCTTGGTTCAACCTCTTTCTTGAACTTCTGGAAGTTCATTAGGTTCATTATCTCTTAAACAGGGCATATTAGACTTATCAATGGTAACATCCCTACTTGTGATAATCTTAAAACTTTAGACTCTCTATTACATACATAGCATGTACCCTTTAACCCCATCAGGATATCCTAAAAAACACATTTTGAGTTCTAGGCTCTAATTTTCCCATACTCTGATAGGAATAGGCAGCACATCCAAACAATCTCAAATGGGAATAATCTGGAATATTTCCAGTCCACTGCTCTTCGGGTGTTTTATCACCCAAAGCACTTGAAAGAGTTCTATTAACAATATATGAAGCTGTCATCAAAGCTTCACCCCATAAGACCTTAGGAACACCTGAACTAACAAGCATGCATCTAACAGGGTTCTATTCATCCTCTCAGCAACTCCATTTCGCTAAGGGGTAGAGGGAATTTTCATGTCTCTTAATCCTTGTTTCATTGCAAAACTGATCAAACTTATTATTGTAAAACTCTAGACTATTATCAGTCATAAGTATCTTAATCTTCTTCCCAGTTTGATTTTCCATCAGAACCTTCCAAGTTTTAAACTTCTCAAAGGTTTTAGATTTCTGTTTCAATAGATAAACCCAAACCTTTCTAGAGTTGTCATCAATCAAGGACAAAAAATATATATCCCCCTTAAGTGATAGTGGATGAAGGTCCCCATAAATCAGAATGTATGTATTTAAAGATAGATGTAGTCCTATGCTTCCCAGTGTTAAAGTGCAATTTATGCAGCTTACCTAAAGTGCAATTTTCACAAAAAGAACTTTAGATATGGAGTCTTTTTCAAAAGCACACTTCTTACGAAGGATATGCATGCCGTTTTCACCTACATGAGCCAATCTTTTGTGCCATTTTAGAGTGGCATCAAGTTCATCACTAGAAGACTCGGCAATGTGATCAACCACTGTACTAGTCTTGATCACATAAATCCCATTTCTTTTAACATCTTTAAACATGACAAGAGATATTTTTACCACCTTTAATAGGCAAAATCCAATTTTACCATGTATACCTATGTCATCTAGATTTCCCATTGAAATCAGGTTTCTGTTTAATTCAAGAACATATATAACCCTTTCAAGGGTAATGGATATATCCATTATTAGATTTCAATGTTACATTCCCAATCCCTTCAACTATGCAGGCTATGTAATTCTCCATAATTACTTTTCCTCCACTAATTTTCTTAAAGCTTTTTCTTAGAAGTCATATGGAAGGTGCATATTCTTGGATCTGTTTTCCTTCATCTGCAACATTGGTAGAGTTAGGATCAGGTGTCTGTTCAGTCACAACATATACACCTGCAATAGTAGATTCTATTGCATTTCTTTCATCAACACCTTTTCCTTTCTGTTCATTTTTCTTCTTATAACAATTTTTGATAAAATGTTCAGTCTTCCCATACCAATAGCATTTTTTGTTTCTTGTCTTTGATTTAGACATGCCCCTACTCTTAAATTTCTTTCTATTATTTTTTCCCTAATTATTTTGATTTTCCTCATTACCATTAAACCTAGTTTGGGTCATTCTCCAAACAACATGTTTTCAGGCCTACCATTACCTCTTTAAGTTTTGTATTCAAGTTCCTTACTCCTTGAGGAGTTTATAACTATGTCACGTGTAAAGGTATCTCTACCATATTTTATGGTAGCTTTGACTTCCTTATAAATTTCGGGAATAGCATTAGGTAGCACAATAGTCTTATATTCCTCAGAGTCATTGTCACCAGTATTGGTGATATCTTGAACAAGCATATTAAAGATGTCAAGATTATCATCCAAATCCTTAGAGGAGTCTATCCTAAAGTAAAAAAAAAAATATCTCCAACAAAAACAACTTGTTAGGTAAAGACTTAACTGGATAGAGCTTCTCTAATTCATCTCATAGGGCCTTAGCAGAATCTTTCTTCACTACTTTTCTCAAGACTTGATAAGATATATGCAAAATAATTGAGGTATAAGCAAGTTCATCTATTTCATTCTTCTGATCAGCTGTTACAGTTTCAAGAAATTCTTGTGTTTTTTACTTTGCAGACTTTATTGTTGAATTAAAACACCTTTCATTTTTTGTTACCAAATGGGAAAGTCCCCTTTTTCATAAAAAAACACCAAGTTCAAAAGTAGCATTTGTTATATTTTATTATTAAGAAATAGCACACGGTATTTCAAAAAATTAAAACTAGACAATTGATCAACTTTTGAAAAAATCACGAGATTTTGACCTTCACAAACAATGAGGTCCTAGATTAAAGAAAATAAACAGCAATAAAGAAAATATATCACGGTTATTTCAATTACAAGAATGTTCCAAAGATAACACAATAAATGATGTTACACAACAAACACCACAAAACCAAAAAAATTAGACAAGAATCGGGCTCAAACAGTATTTCAAGAACAAATAAGAATATTTATAGTAGTCACCCAAAATAATCAAATTCACCAGGATTTCATGAGAATCAAATTCCCAGGTCAAGGCTCAATTTGAACATCAGAGAAAATACAAGAACTAAGTATCAGGTTAAAGTAAAGTATTCTACTATTACTAGAAATTAAAGAACAATATCAAATAGGGACACAAACAAGGATGTGTAGATATATGGGTGGGTATAAGGATTAAGAATGGCAAACAGAGGGGTGGTTAAAAAATTAACGACCAAAGGACCAGATATAAGTGTAATAGAAAGAATCAGTAATCAAATTACCAACACGTAGACTAGAACCCAAAACTTTTCAATTTTAGGGTTCATTGTTTAGGTTGAAGACCTTATCAATTAACACGGCCAAAGTACAAATCTAATATTATAATCCCTAGATCGAAACAAACCCAGATCTAGGATTCCTCGATTTCTAAGCAACCAAAAGGAAGAACACTGAAAATTGATTTTCCAGGGTTCAAACTTCAATCGAAGCCACAAGAACAGCCTTAAGATGCTTTGATACCACTATTATACAAAACAGAACAGAAGAATAGATTAACACGTTTCTTTACAACACTTTACAATCCAAACCACTGGACACCAAGATATCTTCGATCGAAGGTTCAGAGATATTGTACCATTTTGTATCAACGAAAGAAAAACCCAGATTCACCTAAGAACTCCCACAATTACAGAAAACGTGCAGCTTTTTCTATGGACCAGAAGAACTCAATGTTACCATCAAATACATGCACTCTTTCACCGGATTTCACTAAGGAAAACCATTCTCTAAACAAATTAAATAGCTACTCAAATCAAAAGAGAAGACAAACACTCTAGAAAACCTTTAAGAAGATGAAGACGAAAAAATGACAGAAAGTAGTTAGGGTTTCAATCAAAACAAAAGAATATATCGAGATTGAGATAGCAGTTGATTCAACGGTCCAAAGTAACTTGCACTTTTAGTTACAAGGCAAAACAACCAAAGTCGCATTTATTAAACTCGTTTCTATCTGGACTGAATATTGCGCTTGGGTTTCACTAGGCTTCATTAGTTAATGTTATCGGGCAATAGTATTTGAACATGGGACAAGCCCTTTTCACCATAGCCTAATGTATTGTGTTGGATCTGGCATCACGGCCCTTACACTAGAAAATTGTATCAAGTCACTTTAGCAACAATAAAAGTAGCACCATAGATATTGGAGCTGCTAAAGTCCTTGATAGGGTCTGACTTCGATCAATCTATTTGCTTCTAATTAAGTTGATGAATTAGATTGTGTGGAGTCTATAATATATTGTATAATTTCACGGATTTTATTAGGAAAACTACGGTGGTAAATGGACATGGTGCTCTCATGAATCACTATAAATCTGTATCTTGTGTATTTTACTAAAAAACTGCACATGGAAGGAGCACCGGAGAAAAATATAATTCTTTCATTGAATATTTAGAGAAGTCATGTGAAAGGAAGCAGGCGTCAACTTGAATTATTAGTGTACATCTCGAATTTTCTGACCATTGATTGAATCTTTGAGCTTCTATAGAGTGAAGACTGAAGCGTGGCTAAGATTGAGGTATCGTTTCTACAGAATCCGTTCCTTTATAAGAAACTATTGCTCGTAACTTGAGCACTAAGAGAATAGAAGTGTTTGTGAATCTTGTTTGCCTAGAATGAATTTTCAAATTTTATTTCTTCAAATTAAAAATAAATTTGATTTAACCCATTTATGGATTCAATTGTGTGCACAATGTTTTGCAGGATTATATGTTACAAAACACTTAATTGAGTGTAACATTCTTGAAAGAATAATGTTATCTAATATCAGTTGTGTTACAACACCAGTTTAGGTGACTACATTTTAAAGGTTCAATTAGATGAGTTGTCTAACTTTGCATTTAAATGAATATATCATTTACTGTCATATAATTGTCATCTAAACTGATGTTTCCAGTTCTAAGAGTGCCGACCATATGTATAAAACTGAGGTTCTGAATTGAATGAATTTTGATTGACAGTAAGAAGTGGTCTTGAATATTTGGGGGTGCAACACTAAAATCTAAGCATCTTACCATTAATTTAAAGTAATGCAATTCAGCCCCACTAATATTATAACTCCAGTATACGTGGAGCAAATGTGGCATTAAATGATAAGTATAATTAAATGAGTTATTTAATTTCACATTTCATTTAGTCTATCACCTAACATCACATATATTGAAGTTATAATTCCAGTGGGACTAAATAATATTATTCTTAATTTTATTGAATGTTGAATAGAACAGTCCCATTTTCAAAGCTGAATCTGGATTGGGGAAAACTGGTGGTGGAGCCGCCAGATTTTGAGTAGATTGAAGAAAAAGAATAATGCTACTTTGCCCTAAAGACATTGACAGATATCTTGATATAACAGTGTTAGCAAGATATGATTGGATGGAAAAGTTAACTGTATTTTAAACAGTTCAATAATAGAATGTCATGTGGGATTATGTCGACCTCTTCGACGTTGTAGCACGATTCGAGTTCATCCATTCGTCACATACATTTGAATATCAATATTGACTGACAGAAAAAAGAGTATGATACAATAACTATGCATTTCAAGGGATATTTATTAAACTATCAAATTTTTATGCAAATTTTGAATAATTTTTGTAAGTATGATGATAAGTGTAGTTTCTACACCTATTTGAGGTCCTAAATGATGATATTTTATTATTTTCTTGATAAAACACTACCTAAATTATGTTATAATTCATTTTGTAGGTAAAACTCAATGTTTGATGAAGGATTGGAGAAAATAATACAAAAATAACGAAAAATAGCTCAATTGTATCAAATACAAAGTTCAGGGACTGAAATGTAAATACTCAAAAGTTACGTCGAACCTCACGATGAATATTTGAGAGTGTTAGACATCAACTAAAGGAGGAAAGAAGCCAAATGGATGAAATATAATCCAGGTACTATCACATATCAACTTTCAGCCGAAAAAGTTATGCTTCGAAATTTCAGTCTCAGTTTGAGACCCATTTTGGCATAGAAAATGTTCGAATTGGAAATATTGTAATCTGGAAGATTTGTATATCTTAGAATTATCTTTTCAATAAACTTTAAATCACTTCAATTTGATATCGGAAGAGAAAGTTATGACAAAAATATTGAAAAATGTTCTGCTGTCGATTGCATTAGGTGCGCTCCTCAAGGCTAAAAGTAAAAAATTCGATTTTCCTTATTTTTGTTTTGGTAACAATTCAATCAATTTTTTGACATCTTTTAAATACCAAATTCGATCAGAACGTGGGAGACCTCATTTGGACCTAAATTTCATTATATTCTACATATTTTGGAGGCGAATGACAAGTCTATATATTAATTCAAGACGAATCATACAAAGATATTGAAGAATCATAGTCCAGTTTTAAATTTTGAGCCAAGAACGTGGATTTCTCATACTTTTCCATCTTTCTTATTTTGGGATGATGTTTTTCCAATTTTTTTTGTATAATTTAATTATAAGAATGTAGACTAAGTTTTTCATTTTATTGGATGAATGATGAATCCTATTTTTTATTTATTTTAATTCAAGACATTTAATTTAGTATTTCTTGATTTTTCTTGATCGGTTTTGCATTCTCATTGAACTATTTGATTACTTAATCACCAATTAGATAGTAAGTTGCTTGTTGTAGTGTAGGAATACTCTCAATAGTCTAGAATACAGCAAAATCAACATATGTATAATATGTATTAGGAATAATATCTATG
>CAIGRQ010276874.1:0-15690 GCA_903798375.1 Fraxinus sp. D2006-0159
CTTGAATTGAAGGTATAAGAATGAACAGTGTGTGTGAAAAATAAAATAGGAACTCTTGAAATTACAGAGACAAAACATTTTCACTTCAAAAGCATATATTTATAATTCTGACAATTAACTTCCAATTAATTGAAAAGATGTTCTGGCTTAAAAGAAGACTTATTAGCACAAAACGTCCCTTCGTTTGACAATGAGTGTGCAAAACGTCATAACGTTCCATTTTTTTACATTTTCGCCCCTATTTAAAGGTTTCGGTGTGGAAAACGTCCCTTTCACTGTTTTCCAGTGTAAAATGACCATTATACCCTCAAATTTAAATAAAACAAAAAATAATAAAAATAATAAAAAATAAAATTGTAATTATTCTCCCAAACTTTTTAAAAAGTGCAAGTTAGTCCAAAAGTCTTAAGCACAAAATGTCCATATGTTTGACACTTAATACGGAAAACGTCCTTACGTTTCAAACATGTTTGTACTTGCTCAATAGCACAAAACGTCCCTACTTTTGACACTTATTGCGTAAAACGTCCTTACGTTTCATTTTTTTTTTTTGCATTTTCGTTCTTATTTCAATGTTTCATGGCGAAAAACGTCATTTTCACTATTTTCAATGTAAAATGACCAATATACCCTCATATTTAAATAAAACAAACAAGGAGAATAAAAATAAAAATAAATTACAATTATGCTCTCAAACTTTTAAAAGTGCAAATGAGTTCAAAAACCTTATTAAAACATTCAAACCATCAATTTTCTCCTCCTCCCTTAGCATTATCCTCCTTCCACCACCTAAACCACCAGACCCACCATTCAAACCATTAATGCTTGCCACAACCATCAGCCCCAGTATTATAGAGGGAGGTGAGATGGTTTGAATGGTGGTGGGGTCTGGTGGTTTAGACGGTGAAAAGAGGATAAGGCTGAGGGAGGAGGAGAAAATTGATGGTTTGAATGTTTTAATAATGTTTTTGAACTTATTTGCACTTTTTTAAAAGTTTGGGAGTATAATTGTAATTTATTTTTATTTATTTTTATTTTATTTAATTATGAGGGTATATAGGTCATTTTACATTGAAAAATAGTAAAAATGACGTTTTCCGCAATGAAACGTTGAAATAAGGACGAAAATGTAAAAAGAAAGGAAACATAAGGATGTTTTACGCAAAAGTGTCAAACGTAGGGACGTTTTGTGCTATTGAGCAAGTACAAACATATTTGAAACGTAAGGACGTTCTCCGCATTAAGTGTCAAATGTAGGAACTTTTTGTGCTTAAACCTTATAATAAGGCTTTTGGACTCACTTGCACTTTTTAAAAAGTTTGGGAGTATAATTACAATTTTTTTTCATTTTTTTGTTTTATTTAAATTTGAGGGTATACTGGTCATTTTACACTGAAAACAGTGAAAGAGACGTTTTCCGCACTGAAACGTTGAAATAAGGGGGCGAAAATGCAAAAAAATGAAACGTTTGGACGTTTTACACACTTACTGTCAAACGTAGGGACGTTTTGTGCTAATAAACCCTTAAAAGAATTTAAAATCAAAACGTTTTTGAGATAAATTAAGAATTTATAATCTTAATAAATTTAATTATCACCAATATTATATTAAATTCTAATATCACCTTTTAAACTTCCAAGGTAACCTTCATTCTCTTCATTATTTTTATAAAAAAAATATTATAAAAACATACATTCTTTCCTACTAAAATATCTCGGACACAACTAGTTCAAAAATATTTTTTCTTGATTCCAAATTATTTTATTTCATACGAGCTACAAAATGATTTTAATATTTAATATATTTCATTAGCTACTATAATACTTAAATATTCGAACCAAACCAAATTTACGATAAATTCTATATAAAAAAAAATCATTTTTTAAATAAATAGGTTAAACTTATCACTTCAACTTTTGAACTTTATTGTGATGACAAGACCAGACATAACCTATTTCACTTACTAAATAACCAACATTAAATTTATGCCCTTATGAAAAATAGTAAGAAAAATCGTGGTGTTACAATTCTCCCCACCCATTTCATCTTCTTTCATTCAGGCCTTATGAGGTATCTGTCGATTGGAAGATTTGTCACATTTTAATTTGGCGTCGCCTTTCACGCGTATTTTTCATCAAACACGTCAACATTGATGATAACGAAATTTGGTCAATGAAGAATGGGGTGCAAAATCTAAAAGTTTAGGGGTTGTTCTTTTCGTGTTTTAGTTTTGTGTTTTGAATTCATTTTGAGTTTTATGTTTTGAGTGTCCATTTTAAAATTGTAGAAAATTTGTTCTTTTTGGTATTTTGAAAAATTGTTTTCAAAAATAAAAAAAATGGAAAACTCATTTACTCTCCCCTCCCCTATATCTCGTCTCTCTCTCAACAATGGCAGCTTTCAAGTACCTCTTCTCTCAAACCCAATGTTACTACTTCTCCAAAACGCCGTCACACCACCTTTCTTCCCTCATTCTTTGCCGCCTCTTCTCCGCAAAACCCGACCCAGATGCTAATCCCAACTTCCATAAACCCCTCCGCATCCAGTCCGTTTCCTACTCAACTAGAACCCAACCCCCTCCATCCCACGAAACCCAGTCCTAATCCCAACCCGAATCTCCATTTGAACAAATCCCACCTCAAGCTGACCAGGGTACCGGACGTGGACCCAGGATGAAATGCGGTACATAAAGGATGCCCAGATGATTTCCCTAATTTCGTATTCGTCTAGGGTTGCCCCTCTCCTTGAGGACCGTATGAAAGAAGAAGAGGAGAGTAGTAAAAATGAGAGTGACGAATTGGAAAGGAAGAGGAGGAGGATTGATGACGAGAGGTGGAATGCCATAATGACGAGGAGAAGGATATTGGGTGAGGAACAGAAGGACGATAACGTTGTGTTCCCGACCTTGATTAAGGGTAGTGGTATTGCTAGCGGTGGTTGTAGTTGCGGTGGCAGCGACGATTTTCATGCGGTGGTGTAGTGGTGGTTGGGTCGCGGTGGTGTTGGGGTGGTGGTTGGCGGTGATTGAAAATACTCAAAACGCGTTTTGAAAATTTTGATTTGATTATAACTGAAAACACCAGAAACGACAAATTTGTCATTTTGGGTTTTTCTTTGTAAATTTTTAATTTGTTTTCAAAAATGAATTTTTAAAAATAGGAAAGAGAACACATTTTCACTGTTTTAGAAAATCGAAAACAAAAAATAATTTGAAAGCGGTAAAGAGAACAGGCACTATGTGTTTATCTAGAAGCATTTTGGAATTCAATGAGCAAGTCATCATCATGCCTAAAGTTAGTAACTGTTAAAACATTTTATTTGTTATCGTTTTGCCCTTTTTAAATTTGGTCAAAATCAATTTTTCTGGTCAACTAATCCATCCATTTGCTGCATATTTCATAAGATCCAAAATGAAAGTTAAGATAAAATTGGCTAAAAGTCGAAAGATTTGGAGCCACATAGGGGGCTGGAAGCGGAAAATGAGAAGATTGGGATAAAGAAAAATTAGGACAAAATTTGAGACGAGACGTGGGAATTACCTTTAGAAAGTTTGGAGAAATTAAAGTTATCGGATCACTGGTTGACTCGAGAAGACTTTGCTTTATAATTTATTTATTAAACCAAAAATGGAAAGATTTATCAAATTAATAATAAAAGAAAGAAATAATTGTTGCCAAATTTAAAGGGCCCATAATTTATTTCTTTCTATTCATATATTCATTATTTTGATATCTCTATATATGGAAAAACTATATATGTGGGGAACGTAATTTTTTAAATGAATTTAGGGATTTTTATACATTTGCCCTAAAATATCCATAAAAGTTTATATACGGTAATGTAATAATTCATTTGAAATTATCTTACAATTTGTAGCCTTTAATATGAACATTCATTGTCTCGTTATGGTTATCACATCGAATTCATTATTATGAAACTAAACAATTTTTCTTTTTATACAAATTTTATCATCGTCTTAGTCGATCAAGACACAACTTATATATCAATTCAAATTCCTTCATTTACCATAATTTATTTGGGAGTGATGTTGATTCTCGTATTGACTATTGTCAAAATTCGTTGGAGTAGGGAAGAAAATCGTAATTTTTAAAAAATAAAATAAAATAAAATCTCATTGCATAATATTATTATATTCTAAGCAACCCTTTAAAAAAAATTACATTTCTTTGAGCATTTTGATTTTTCTTAGTCAAAAATGAATTTCACTAGAGAAATAATTTGACATACGTTCATGCAACACTTGAAAATTAAAGTCTAGTGAGACTGAGATCTTCATCCAATTTTACTTATTTCAGACATACCAAATATAGAGCTTAAATTTGTTGTCTTGAATTCGATATCTCCCAATACATTAATAAATAGAAAGATCTACATACGTTTTGACACCAAAAATCTATTTTTTTAAGAAGATATGATCCCGTTCGATTTAGATAAAAATTAGATTTTTAGTAGATTTTGATAAAAGTTGATGGAATGTATGTTTTAAAAGTTGTGGATTTCATGAAATATGTGATTAAAATTAATTATTCATTTTGACTTCGATTTTAGAGGGTGTTTGGTAGAGAATAAAATCGAATTAAAATTGAAAAACTTGCCGTTATTGTTGACTTTTATTAGACGTGTGAGATCCAATAACGACTATATTTACGAACCAACCAAGAGGATGTTTGGTAGAAATTAAAATCATATTAAAATTAAAAAATTAATCGTTATTGTTGACTTTTATTAGACGAGTGAGACCCAATAACGACTATATTTTCAATTTTAATTGAATTTTGAGTTATACCGAACACACACTTAATTAGATATTTTCATTGAACCAAACACGACATGATAGGGATGTCAGTCCAACTCACCGAATCAACTAGCTCACGACTAGGCCCAAAAAAAAAAAGAAGCAAAATCAACTCACCTCAACTCGTGACTCATGGCTCATTAGAACCGAGCCGAGGCTCATTTTCGAGTATTGGCCCTAGCCATAGCCAGCTCGCGTGGCTCGGCGAGCCACACGGTCCGTCCCGTGGCAGCCACGCCAACACGGGCCAAATGGCCCGTGGCTTGAAAATAAAACAAAGATTGCCTTTGAAATTGTCTAAGAGATCTTCTTGAAATTTTCTACACGCACTAAAAAATGTTTTTTGTTTTGGAAGTTCATTTTGTATTTCAAGACTGTAAAAGGAAATATTAAAGTATCATTTGTAGGTCAATTACTTTTTGAAGTATGATTTGGCATCTCACATAGGAGACACAAATTAAAGGCATGTTTGAACCCCCATTATTTGATTTAAAATACATTTTGAAATAGTAGATTGATTAAAAATGAATAAATTTTTTTTGGACTGTATGTAATATTATTTTATTGAAAAATGTGTGATTGAAAAAGAAGAAAGTAAAAAATGTATTTAAAAAAAATAGGAATCAAACAACAGTTAAATACGAGGCTAATATAATTATATATTATTTGAATGCTTTTTTTTTTCTTTCTTTTTTCTATGGGCTTACTTTTTGCCAAATTAGACTAGGGTTACCAACTTCGAGGGTTGAAGGTAGCTACGATTGCGATTAAAAAAAGTGTAAAAAAAAATTAGAATCTCAAGAAAAAAAAAAGAGCCGGCCTCATTTTTGCTCGATTTGCTTTTATTCGAGTCGTGCCCAAGCTGCGAACTTTGACTCACGAGCCGACTTGGCTTGACTCGCTTACTTCCAGACATGATATGAAAATTAAATTCAAAAAAGCGAATTTCCAAAAAACGAGGTTAGAAGAGTTGAAAAAATTAAAATGAAGAAAATAATGATAATAAATAGCTATTGTCTTATCTGTCCCGTCTCTATACATTGCATGTGTTTTTGAAAATTTGAAATTGGAAAAAAATTGTGGGCTTCGCAAACTTTCTATGCACATACTAACAAACACATGAAACAAAAGCCTCCAATTCTATTTCATTTGTCTCGTTATGTAGTCATAATTCATAAACCCCTTTATCTCTGTAATTTCCCAAATTTCTTTTACAATTATTATTTTTAAATAGTTTCCTTTCCTTTTTGATGTTCATGATCTTGATTTCCTTCTGCTGACCCCACAAAACCCAACTCCATAAGTTATGCAATTTCTATGTTTGATCAAAGCAAAAAAAGTTCTTGCTTTTTGCTAGGGTTTGATGTTAGGGTTTGATTTCTTTTTTTTGCCTATATGATTTCCTTTCTGTCACCTCAAAATTCTCTCAAAGTTTGTTGATTACTTTATTCCAATCTTGATATCAAATTTTTTTGGTTACTAGAAAATAAAAGAAAACCCCTTTTTGTTTGAGATTACAACGCCTCATCATTTGGTAATCAAAATTGCATTCCAAGAAACCACTTTTTGTGGGTTTTTTTTGGATAATCCATTTTGAAAATCGACTAAATGTGGAATATGAAGAAATCCAATCTTGCCATCGACGTTAAGAATTACTTCTTTTTGTTGGTTTGGTTCTAAATCCCTAAGTTTCTCTCAGAACTTTCGACGAACATTTTGTGGTTATTGTGAGCTTTTCTTCGTTGATATCTTCAAATTACATTTGAAAATGGGGTGTGTTCATGGGAAGTGTTGTATCAGGTATCCTAAATCCTCAAGTGGTGATGAGAAGGAAGATTTGGATGTATTTAGGGGTGCTAACAGTTCTTTAGAGGTTGTGGACGTTCCTTTACAAAATTACAGGTTAGAGTATTCCGTGCTTACGCACCGTGGGTATTATCCTGAAACCCCTGAAAAGGACAATCAAGATAGTTATTGTATTAGAACAAAGATTCAAGGCAACCCGGATGCACATTTCTTTGGTGTGTTTGATGGGCATGGACAGTTTGGCACACAGTGCTCAAATTTTGTCAAGGATAGGCTGGTTGAGATTTTGGCGAATGATGCTACATTATTTGATGATCCTGTTAAGGCCTATAAAGCTGCATTTTTGTCAACAAATGATGAACTTCACAGTAGTGATATAGATGATTCCATGAGTGGTACAACGGCTATTACAGCTTTTGTCATTGAGGATAGACTATACGTGGCAAATGTGGGTGATTCTCGAGCAGTGATTGCTATCAAGGAAGGAAACAGAGTTCTTGCTCAAGATCTGTCATATGACCAAACGCCATTCAGGAAAGATGAATGTGAGCGGGTGAAGCTTTGTGGGGCTCGAGTTCTGAGCGTTGATCAAGTTGAAGGGCTTAAGGATCCAGGAATTCAATCTTGGGGGGACGAGGAAACACAGGGGAGTGATCCACCAAGGTTGTGGGTGCAAAATGGGATGTATCCTGGAACTGCATTTACAAGAAGTATTGGAGATAGCACAGCTGAGAAGATTGGTGTGGTTGCTGATCCAGAGGTGTTAACGTTGCAACTTACGCCTAACCATCCGTTCTTTGTTGTAGCAAGTGATGGGGTTTTTGAGTTCCTATCCAGCCAAAATGTGGTGGACATGGTATGTGATACTTTTTAGTTATGTATAGCAGTACATTTGTTCCTTCCCATGTGTACAAATGCAGCGTCAATATTTAGGAATTTTATAGGTTGTTTCTTCATGGATTGCCCTTAATGGTTTATTTAATCCAGAAATAATGCATACACAGGTTAATGACGCATAGAACTCCACAGAGTTTAAAACACACGAACAAGTAGTTAAAAGTCACATTTTTAGAAGTCACATAAAAACATGCCATTTTTCTATAGCTCCATGCTTGGAAATTTTTTATTTAAAACATTAATTATGGATGCAACAATCTTTCCATAAAGTGGTCTAAACAATTACGTTTTTTGGATTGGAAAATTAGCTCAATATGTTGATTTGTTAGAACAATGAGTTGTTATTCTACTCCAGTTTCCATTTCTTGTAGCCATATTGATCCTCGTTTCTAGTACCATCTTGAGTTCATTGAATTTATTCAACTCAATGAAACTATTATTGGAATGTGGGTCAGCAGTTGCTAACAAACTACTCTTCAACACGATATATGTCAACAATAATGGGATATTTTCAATAGGCCATATGCACATCAAATTCAATGGGCTAAAGACTTGGTTCTTGTCCAACTTCAGTTCATTGGAGAGTTGGTGCGCTTGCTGATACATCTTCATGCAGCTGTTTTATTTTTTCTTTTTTAAGAAAGCCATGGACTCGAGAATTAAGTGATCAGTTGCATTCAATAGCAACATTGATGCAATAAATTGCTGTTTTAATACAGTTTCTTGTAATGCAGTCAACTTGATAAAGAATTCAGTTATGATTTGAAATCCTTTAAATCTTGTTTTCAGTTTACTGATGAAGGAAATCTGGAAACTCTGTCCCTGCATGTATTTTTTGTCAATATTCAATTTAGCAACAATTGCTTGCACTCTTTTGCATGCCATTTCATGTATTATATTTAGAGCCCGTTTGGTAGAGATTAAAATCGGATTAAAATTGAAAATATAGTCGTTTCAATTTTAATTCGATTTTAATCGGTATCAAACGGGCTCTTAAGAGAATAGAAACTTTCTGTTTGATGAGTCGAGGTATCGACGACACAATTTCTCTTATATCTGACTTTGTTGTTTCCATCCATCTTTGCAGGTGACTAAGCATGCTGATCCCAGGGATGCATGTGTTTCCATTGCCAGAGAATCGTACAAATTATGGTTAGAGCACGAAAACCGGACGGACGATATAACTGTCATCATTGTACACGTTAAAGACTTGATGATGACTGTATAAATCATCTGGTTCTTACTTTAGTGATTGCTTCCCTCATAAAAATACCAGTTCTCCATTCTGTTATATGTAGCTTGCAATTATAATCCAGAAATGCATACTTTGATCTCTCCAGGGTGTTTTGTCTTGTTTTATGCTATTCATTCACCACATGAACCATGTTTTATAACTAGAATTTCAGCAGCCCTCAGGTCACTTCTCCAAGTGGTAAAAGGGAAAGGTGGAAAAGCTCCAACTTTGCTTGAGGTTGCCGCGTCAAGGGTCGAATCCTGAAATATGGATTTGGCCCTTAGATAAGTGCAAGTGTACAAGCAGCCTTCCACCCTGTATCCTTATAGACATAACATGAGATTTACCTCCTTTACCAAAACTCAGGGCAGAGCAGGTGGAGGCCCTCAAGGTTGGGGTTCAACATTTTTTTATAATTAGAATTTCAGCATATTTTGCCAGCGGATCAATAGCCCAGATACTCTTTTCCTGTCTGCACGAGTTCCTCAACTGTGACTTGTGAGTTCTTGCTTTGAAACTCCCACCCCACCTCGTCCTAAATTCCAGGAAAGATATCTTTCTGACTTTTCGTATCATTTCTTTCGTACTGCATTGACTAAACAGAGACAAGACCAAAAGGAAGTTACTCCCAAAGGTCTTGCCTTGGATATGTGTTTTCTGTTGAATGCTTACTTTGTTGGTCTATATAATTCATGAATGTCGCGGGTATAATGAAGTACTTTTGTAATTCAGTTCAATAATTTGATCATAGATTCTCAAAGCGAATTTCTCGGTTGCATCATGCCATCATATTATTTATAGTGAAGACTATCGATAGTCACCATATGTGACATACATGTGACAGTTTGTTATTTAATGCATTCATGTGGTAGTTTTTTTTTATTGTCTTATGTATCAAATAACAAACTGCAGCATGTATGCCATTTGTGGTGAACGATAGTTTTTACTATAAATAACATTACTCTTCCAATTACCTATGTTCTAAACCAATTCACTTGCAGTCTTATTTGGGTAAAATAATTCGATCCAATTCAAATTGTGCAACATGGTCATGACAATTCTAATTATCAATGCACATTCAAAAAAGTAGTTGGATTAACAGTATGTTGTCTTATTCTTGATGAATCGCTTGGTCTCTCCATGTCAAGCATATTGATCCCATCAAAATTTAACAACTATAATTTTGACTATTTTAATAAGAAATGCACAACCAAAAATTGTCGGATAATCAATAAGTGGATATAATTGATTTATCTCTTATTTCCACAAGCTGATAATGTGAGTTGTAACTCTTAATTGATTTTTCTCTCTTTTTCTAATGAATATATACACGATGTTTAATTATCAATTGAATAATATTATCTAGTATGATGTTTTTGATACAAGTTGTAACAAAATATTATGAGTCCTATCAAATGAGTCAATTTTTAATTTTAGGGTGTGTTTGGTATAGATTTTAATCCAATTAAAATTGAAAATATAGTCGTTATTGAATCTCACTCGTCTAATAAAAGTCACAGTAACAATTAATTTTTCAATTTTAATCCGATTTTAATCTATATCGAACACGCCTTGTGTGTATATTTATGTACATCTAGATAAATTTTTAGTATTTTCCTATAAAAAAGCTTAAAATAAAAAAAATAAAAAAATTAAGTACAATGGTAGATGTGCTAAGAAAAGAAGTACATTAAAGAAAAGTCCCCCTAAATCAATAAACCGTCCAAATCCATTTTCGCCTCCAAAATATTATCTCCACACTGGCCCTTCATTTCCTCGAGTAAATACGCATATCTCTACAAAAATCCACATTAAAATTTCAAGATTTGAGTCAGCTGATTATATGGCCGCAGCACCCAATCCAGTTCAGAAATCAGTGGAGGAATGGCGGGCTATTCTCTCTCCCGAGCAATTTCGCATCCTCCGACAGAAAGGCACTGAGTAAGTAATCTTCGTCAAACCCCTATTTTTGTTTTCCTTGGATTTTTCTAGATTATTATGGTTAAATACTTGTTGAAGCCCATTATACATTCTTCCTCATTCCATGTTTTGCAGTTTATGTGCCTAAATGTCTTAAGACATTTATCAAGGTGTCCTGTAATCGTGTTGTATTTTTTTGATAATTCTGCTTGCGTGAATTGGTTTGATATCAACAGTAATTAATGTTATTCTCGTGGTCTGATGAGCTGCTGGATTGTTAATAGATCTTATGGCACTTATAATCTGAGGATTTGATCTAAGAATGACAAGGATCAAGAGAAATGAAACAAGACTTCATTTTTAACCTTTCTCTAAGAGTCCCTGTTCATTTATCAATAATTTTTAACATGATGAACATGAGTTGCTCGTGGTTGTCATTTTCACACACATATAGTTGTTGGACAATGAAAACCTTTGCATGCTGTAGTTACGTTTTGGGAGCCCCTAAGCCTCTTAGAAACTGCCTACCTGCATCTAAGATCCACTAAAAAAATTTTGTTTTGGGGGGGTGTTTCTTTTTTGGGTTCTTTCCATTTCCTTGTTGAATTTAGCAATAGCTAGATTTATATGAATTTGGTGGTTTTCATATAGCATATAAAAATTCCCCATCAAGTTCCGAATGCTGCAAAAAGATTGAAAAGAAATGAAATGTGTATAGTTTGTTACTTCGTTAGGCAAGAGATTAGATTTCAAGACGACACAGAAACCATTGTTTTCTGATGGGGTGGGATGAATTGCTGGGGCTGTTCGAGAAAGTTGAATGCTTTGATTTTCTGTTGTATGACATGTTTTCAGTGTGATATATGAACCAACTAGTTAACGGATTTTAGAATATTTATTTTGCTAGATTCAACACTTATTGGATTAAAATGATTCCTAACTGATTATCAATATTATTATGTTGGTACTGATTCCTATGGTTTGATTCTATTGTTATTAAACAGCACCTGGAAACATTGTAATTTTTTCCAAATAAATGTATCCTAAAACCTGATTGTATTCCCAAATGAGAACACTGACATAACGAGATAGGGCCATAACTAAGTTGTTCGAGTAGTTCACCTTCAAATAGGTTTGAGAGGGGAAACTGTTCACTAACAATTGAATATTTAGATTTTGATAGCTGTTGATCATTGACGAGCAAAACATGGAATCAACCGGGACATAGTCCTTTAGTTGGATTTGGTAATTTTTATGCATGCCTTCATGGTCTATTAATTGGGATCACGCACGCTTGGCGTAATAGTAAGAGTGAAATTTTTGGATGTATACACTTCCAAATCGTACATATGTTAAACACTGGTTGCTTTTTTGGTTAGGTGAAGTTATAGTATTTGACAGTAAGATGAAAATGAACTTGATAAAATGACATTCCAAACATGCACTGATAATTTAACTTTTACAGGCCTCGTGGCACTGGAGAGTATGACAAGTTTTATGATGATGGGATCTATAACTGTGCTGGTTGCGGAACTCCTCTGTACAAATCTACCACCAAATTTAACTCTGGCTGTGGTTGGCCTGCTTTCTTCGAGGGTCTCCCAGGAGCCATTAACCGCACAGTGAGTATAAACTTTTGTTAATAAACTCATTCTTACAGAAGATCCCATATACGTCCTGCTAATGTTACGTTTGAAAATTTACTTATTTCAGCCGGATCCAGATGGTAGGAGGACTGAAATCACATGTGCTGCTTGTGGTGGACATTTGGGCCATGTATTCAAAGGTGAGGGGTTCCAAACACCTACAGATGAAAGACACTGTGTCAACAGTGTTTCAGTCAAGTTTGTCCCCATGGAAACCTCTGCTTCCCTGTGAATTTTTTTGCACAGTCGTTAGCAATAAATGAAACCCTGTGTCCTGTTTGTTTTTGCGTTGTTGCCTATGTGCTCTTGAAATATTACCAGTATGTCTTACAACAAATAAGTGATCGTGTTTGGTGCTTAGTTCCTGTTTTCTTTTTCTTGTATCCTATGTGTTGAGGCCTAGGGACGGCCACCGCAATAAAGGATCCCAACTTTCATCCTGGTTCAGAATTGATTCAAAGTCTTTATGTTTATTCCAGAATTGGTTAGGAGAGAGTCCAATTCTTACATGTACTCAACTCCCAAGCGACTCAAAGCTCAATATATATAAACATGCAATCTCAATTCACTTTGGTATGCAAAAACGTATATTTGGTCCTTTGATCAAACTTGTTCAGAATACTGTAATGAAAGGAGTACAAGAGTTTGTCAACTAAACTCCTGTTTGGTATAGATTAAAAATCGATAAAAATTTCAAGTCAAAGTTGGCAATTAATTTTAAATATATGTTTCATTTGACTCATAACTTATCGACCACATATCAAGAGAGAAACAACATATTATGTGGAGTCCAACCCTTAAGCCATAGCTATGAATTTTCTCCAAATCTCCCATCCTTCTCTTCCCTAGCTCCCAGTTTCTCTTGAAAACAATATAAGGTTCCGTTTGATACACAATTTTTTCTTCATTTTCCAACTTTTGTAGTGTTTGATAGACAAAATTTTTCGGGGAAATTTTTTTTCCACCTTTCCTCATTTTATATATTTTTGAGGAAAATAAATTCTTGATATTGTGGTTGGAAAATATTTTCCAAGTTTTTTTTTTCTTGCAATTGGAAAAAATTCTAAACAAAATGATAAAAAAATTTATCACTTTTATTGACAATTTCTATGCAAAACAAAGCCAACGCAAATGGTATTTGGTACGGTAAATTTATTTATTTATTTTTTTTGGGAATTGGAACAAACTCTAGGCCCAATGATAGAAAAAAAATATTATTTTAATGGACAATTTTCATAAAAAATAAGTCAAACGGACACCAAACTTTCAACATTTTCCTCGAAAAATTATGTCAGTCATACACAATTAATTACAATTATCAGTAAAACAATTTCTAGGTAAATCAATTTCCTGTAAAATATTTTCTTTCCACCAATTTTTCACATTTGCAGTCAAACTGACCCTAAGGGTCCGTTTGATTGCAAGAATGAAATTGGGTGGAAAGAAAATAAATTTCAGGGAATTGAATTGCCTAAAACTTGTTTTGCTGGGAATTGTCAATTAATTGTGTTTAATTGGTATAATTTTTCATCTGAAAAATATTAAAATTTTCGATCTTTTGGTGTTCGTTTGGTTTTGTTTTACATGAAAATTGTCTATTAAAGGGATATAATTTGTTACAATTGGGGATAGAATTTGTTTCAATTGTCAAAAAAATAAAATATTAAATTGTTGAAGGACGAATTGGACGCTATAAATAATTGGAGGAAACAATTAATGCTGTTAAATTTTTGAGGATGTAATTGATGCTAGTTGGAGGGCTTAAATGATTTAATTAAATAGTTAGAGGATAAACTTGAATTTAATTAGTAGTTAAAGGATGACTTGAAGCTAATAAATAGTTGGAGGACGGGATTAGTGCTAGGAAAAACTGAAGGTCAAATTGAACGCTTATAGTAGTTGGAGGATGATCTTGCAAATTATTGGAGAATGTAATTGATGATTGAATAGTTATGGATGAAATTGATATTATTGATTGTTAAGAGGATAAAATAGAGTGTACTGATTAGTTAGACTTAAAATTAATAATTAAAGGATGAATTCGAAGCTAATAAATAGTTGAAAGTTAGCCTCAAACTATTTATTGGCCTCAAATTCGATCTTTAGCCCATCGGTCCATGTTTGGTACACATTAAAATTTTTATTCTCATTCTTCTACCTATTTTCAACCACACATTCTTCAATAAAATTATATTTTTCATCATATCAGTAACTTTTCCTTCTTTTTCAACCACACATTCTCCATCAATCTACTATTCTAAAATACATTCTTCTAAAATAATGCGGCTCAAAAACACCCTTAACTAATTAATACCTAGAATTAACTTCAACCTCCATCTGTTTGAGTGGATTCCTATTTCATCATCAAACAATTCAATAGCGTCAAATTAGTCCTCGAACTATTCTATAGCATCGATTACATCCTCCAACTTTACAATATCTTCATTTCAATCTCTAACTATTCTACAACATTAAATTCATCCTCCAACTTTTCAATATGATCAATTTCATTCTCTAACTATTAACTAGAAGCAATTGAATCATCTCACTATTCTCTAGCATCAAATTCATCCTCTAACTTTTAATATGATCAATTACATCCTCCAACTATTAATTAGCATTGACCGAATCCTCCCACTATTCTCTAACGTCGAATTCATCCTCTAACTTTTAATATGACCAATTTCATGCTCTAACTATCATATGCATAAATTGAATCCTTTAACTATTCTGTAGGATCAAATTCATCCTCAAACTATGAACAAGTATCAATTACATCTCCCAACTATTATCTAGTATGAAATTTATCTTCCGATTTCTCGTTATGGTCGATTTCACCACTAATTTTTGTATATGGTGAATTTCATCATCCAACTATTCACTAACTTCAAATTCATACTCCAACTTTTTATATGGTAAATTTTACATCTAACTATTCCCTAGCATAAAATTCATCCTCCATCTTTTAATATGATCAATTTCATCCTCAAAACTATTATCAAGAGTTTCATCAATTTCATCCTCAAACTATTCATAGGCATCAATTGCATCCTCCAACTCTCTAGCATCAAATTTCGCAATAAATTGTTTAGAGCTTGTTTGGCAGAGATTTTGTGGAGGAAGAATTGATTTTAAATAGTGATATGATGAGAAATATGAGATTGAAAAAGTTATTCATTCGAGGGAAAATATTATTTTATTGAAGAATGTGGGGGTTGAAAATGAGAATTAATTTACTGTAGAAAATCAGAATATTTTGTTAGATATTCTGCAAATCCACTGTATGCTAATCTCGCTTTATTTTTTTTTTATCACTCCTCCAATAACAGTCTCCGAATTCTTCTTATCTCTCTCTCTCTTTAGTGTTTTTT
>CAIGRQ010276900.1:0-18382 GCA_903798375.1 Fraxinus sp. D2006-0159
AAAATGGTTTGATTTAGGTTTGAATTTTTCTCAAACCGATTTAAACGGTTTTGTTTGAAAATTTGTCAAAAATCGGTAAAACCAGACCGCTTATACCCCTACTAAAAATAAGTCTTTACACGTATATAAATTTACATGAACATATAATACATCCGTACATGTGAATAGAACTAAATTTGCTCGAGAAATATTACTAGTTAATTAATTCAATTATCAATTCATACGAAAAAGAGGTTAAATGAAATGCTGAACAACTTGAGTGAAATCAAAATTCGTAACCACTTCAGTCCAATAATTCACTTCAAATTAGATCAATTAGCATAAATTAAATATAATAAAAAATTATTGGTTTGTTAACAAGTTACCATAGATTAGAATAGAAGTTAATAGTAAATATTGATATATGCAGAGATGCCGTTCGAACTCAAAAACTCCACATTAATACTTAGAGCCTATTGGTACCAATTAAAATTCAATTAAAATTGAAAATATAACCGTTATTCGATCTCACTTGTCTAATAAAAGTCGCAACGACTAATTTTTCAATTTTAATCCGATTTTAATCTCTACCAAACGAGGTCTTAGTCACAATCGGCACACTTGCAGAATTAATCAACCAATATGTTATATTTTTTCTTATATGTACTTATTTTAACTCAGCCAGCAGTGACAATATGTAAAACTATTTCTAACTTTGATCAACATAAAAATGACTTATATTAGAAAGAATTCTTTAAGCTTAGCCAAGCATGCTCAAAGCACACAATTCAAAATATAATCAACACAGACAATTATGAAATGAAACTGTAAAATCTAAGGATTTCCAATTAAAACTGTCCTGCAATGCTTCCCGCAAAACTAAAATCGAAATTTCATATACAGCCTATCCAAATGAAACTAAAACACAATGTTGTTCTGATTCTGTAAGCAACTAAATCAGTATAAACATCTAGTACCTAGGTTTTACAGCAGGAACACACAAATAAGCGAGAATTTCCATTCCCAGATTCTACCTCTAAAATAACAAGTAAACAGAAAACATATGCAGTAGACATTTGGTCTATCCAACGGCCACAAAGAGATCATTTTGACAGCATTTATGTCATCCATGATTCATTATTCCCTGTCGAGATAACAACAGCTGTCAGCTTCATGATCCTACGCATAACATTCTTACCCTTTGGTGGGAATTAAAAATCAAATTTTTAGTAAATTTTAGGGCTCATTGGTAGATATTAAAATCGGATTAAAATTGAAAAACTAGCCGTTATTGTTGACTTTTCCTAGACGAGTGAGACCCAATAACGGCTATATTTTCAATTTTAATTGAATTTTAATCCCTACCAAACGGGCCTTTAATAAAAGTTGATGGGATGTGCAGTAGAAAAGTTGTGAGCCCATAAAATGTGGTTAAAATTGATTGTTGACTTCGACTTAGATTAAAATCTGGATTTTAAATTTTACCAAACAGGGGCTAAGTAATTTGAGCTCAAGGAAGAAGTTGGTCTTACCTTCTAGATGTGCCCTTGCTGATGGTTCTGTGAATCTTGTCTTGGGAAGAAGCCGGAACCTTTGAGATAACCAGTGAGCTTTGCAGCCCTTCCAAAAGCTGAGATCAGAAAAGAACTGTTGGTGAGGCGTGCTCAAACAACTATATGATAAGCAAATTTCATCTCATGATACAGCACCCGTCTTCAACATATTCTGATATTGTACAATATTTTTGCACAGTTTTTTGGAGTTTGTAACTTTTGTACAAGATTTTGGGTTGTGAGTGAGCGGTGGTTGAGAAAAGATTTTCCCTTGGCATATTGCAATCCAGCTGGTATCTTTCCACATTTGTAATCGAACATTAGAAATGGAAAGGTTTCTTGATTCAATATAAATTAAGATTCTACGTGCAACAGCCTTTTCATCTATTCTAAGCAAGGACCCAAAAAGAGTAACAAAAGTTTATTCAAAAAGAATAAGTTTAACGGAAAGACTCACCCTTGATGTTGGTTGAATTCGGCGATTTGATCGACGGGGTTCACCTGCTTCAGGAACAGAGTCATCATTAGCATCATTATTTGGTGACTTCCTACCAGCAGGAACGAGTTTTCCTTTGTTGGGTCGGTCAGACTTGGTGCTTGCTGCTGGTGCTCTCTTGTGAGTCTCTTGGGAGGAAGCTTGAGAAGAAAATAAAACAGGTCGTTCAGCTGCCTCTTTAACATTAGAAAAAGATCCAAATGCAGTCAGATTTTTCTCACCTGATTCATTCTCATCCTTTAAGTGGGTTGGGTCATCCTTACGAGAGAACATTCTACTTGGAATGGGCGGTTTTCTAGAATTGAGAGCTTTGGATTTAGAGTCAGCTGCTTGTTTCTCCTTCAAATCAATTTTAGAACTATTTTTCCACCCACGGGATCCTGATCCTGATCCTTGAGGCATTAAATAATCAGCTAGTTTCACGGAATCGCTGGGCACGTTAGTCTTGGTGCTCTTATCCGAAACATAATGCTTACTAACATCCATGAACTTCCTCTTCTTTCCAGGTTTAGGGACGCCAAATATAACTGTTGATCCATCTTTCTGCAAACCAGACCTCATAGTTCTCGTAGCATCTGGCTTACTATTGTCCCTAGTTGTGCCAATACTGAAAACTTTCTCATTAGTAGACAATGGAAGCAATGTTGATTCTTTTTGTGTCCCAGGTTCCACAAACTCAATGTCTTTTGGCATCTTCCCCTTCCCCTTTGATTCAATAGCAGTGCTTCCTCGCTTTAACCTTTTCTCCTGAGGTGTATCTCCCTGAAAATTGGGTGTACAGCTAAGTGACTTGGACATTTTTATGAAACGAAATGATAAAACATATAAACGACTAAATATAACACCTGTGAAGAGCCATCCTTTCTCGATCTGGACCATTCAATCCATTGGCCATCACTCCAAATTAGAGTTGGCCTGAGATTCCATGCTTTGACAAAAGAGATATCTCCTGCTGCTACAACCACAACCAAGTTTTTTATTTCTCTAAGCCACCCAATTAAGTAGCTGGCAACAATTTTTGGGAGCTATTATCAGAAGTACCTGGGAAATGGACGCTTAAATTGGTTTCATCTTTTTCATTTTTTTCTGTAATCACACCTTCACGCCAGCTGAGACAGGTTAAAAATCAGATGAGATACATTAAGAGAGAAATAGAGCTTTAAGCCAAAGAAACAAAAGATAAATGAGGAAAATCTTGAAGCATCCATCCATAGTTAAAGACAGCTGAAGATGAAATTCTTATAGCACTCTAAATGCTATAACAGACCCAGGCAAATATACTTCAAAGACAAGACGAGGGCTGACCTAGTGGAGTCAGATGAATTCAACGGAATGTTCTATGGACATTTCAAATAATAAAAAATCTTACTCTTCATTCATTTTGTTGCAAAATCTTTCAAAATATTGCCCATAGAAAAGCTTTTACATGACTGAGACACAAATCATAAATCATTCAATCTGTAGTCAGTAAAAGGAAAAAGTACGTAGTGTAAAAACAAAAAACATTATTTATTTTCAAAATCACAACAGATTCTATGTAGCTACACATTAAATACAGAATTGTATTTGAGATGCTTAATGCTGTGGCATCACAAACATGTAGACGTATATATGTACAAACACAGACAGCAGGTGCAAAAGTATGAACTGATAAAAAGTAGGGTCAGGAAACCATTTCGAAAAGTGCAAATGGGTCCTGAACCTTTATTTTCTGAGACCGCCATATCTATCCTGAGTAATGTTGCAGCGCAAATTCGTTCCACGGAAACCGTCCAAATGGCTATTTAAATACACGCGTGAGCAGCACATGCTCAACTTCTTTTAAGGGTAAAATAGACATCATAAATAAATATAAGAAATAAGAAGAACAAGAAAACGAAAGAAAAGAAAAAACACTCAGTCTTCCCCAACCCTACCCACCCCTGCTCAAACCCCCCAACTACCTACAACAACCAATAGCCTCCCAAATCCTAGGAAACAATTTCACAGCAACAGCTAGCATTTCATCAATGCAGATGCCCTTTCTTATTGACTTGCTAAGATGACATTGGATTAATATATTTTCTCAATTTCTGGGTAAACTCTGAGCCAGGAGCAAAACTCACAGAATTCTTGATTTCCAATTCAGTACAATTTCTTGAAAATGTACAGATGAAAGTGGTGGCGAAGGTCATGGTTGGGTGTGTTTGGGGTGGAGGCTACAGTGGGTAGTGGTGGTGACATTATTGGTGGAATGTGTGCCGTATGAGCATTGGTGAGAGCTGGGTGGCCACCAGCGATTGGTTCTGAATCTCCATCTTGATTTTGGATATTGCGTTCTACCACAGCCGGTTGTGGAAATGGAGTCAACGGTTGGTATTTGGTGGGTTAGAAATGAGCTTAGAGGGGAATTTGGTGGCAACCGGCGATTGGGCACTGGAGGGGATTTGGGTGAGATGGGTTGGGCATGAGGGTGGGTTGCAGGCAGTGAGAAAGGAAACCAGCAATTGGATAGTGGGGGTGGGCTATTCGGAGAAGATTGGTTGTTTGTGAAAACTGGAGGTCGCGCTCAATACCCTCCATAGTGATAGCGCAGTGTACTTTATTTATAATTAGATACTTCATCTCTGTTGGTGTATTTAAGAAAATGATTAAACAAACACCAGATCCAGAAGAAGACAAAAGGTCCGAACCAGTAAATATCAATGAGAAAACAAGATAAATCAAATAAGAAAAGATGCATCTCATTACCAATCTTGAACCCATGCATCGACTCTATCTCCAACAGACCAAGCATAATCCTTGGCAGCTGCTCTGCTTCTCTTCCTTGTCCCTTCAAGTTGCACAAAGGTCATAGGATGTGGAATGCGTATTATCGGTGCTTTATCACCTTCTGCTGCCAGAGGTACCCACTCCTTCAACTGTTCTGACCCTAAACATAGGATCACATCAAGAATAACTTGAGATAACAAACACCAAAAGAGCTCGTGAATAAGAAAAATATACAGGCATGCCGAATTCAGACTAGCGTGCATTGCACCTCTAACCACTAAAGAGAACAAACTGTTATAGAGACAATATTAGACGCCCCACCTGAGATTCATGACAATACAACAGTGTCTCACATTTTAAAAAAATCCCAATAACCACCTCTATTACTAGTTTTGAGTATCATATTCACTCCCTGAAAACTTTTCAAGTCTATACCTCATCTAAAATGAAGTTGATAAATTTCCCTTGTGAACTAAAGATGAAATTTTCTACAATTATTTTACTTAATTTGCTTAAAATAAACAGCAAGAAATATAATTTGTATGTTATTTACAGTGCTCGTTTGACAGAGTTTAGATTTTGATTGATTCCCATGGTCCCATCAAACCCCTACAGACAACAAATTAGTCACTTACCTTCATCAGATTGGAGTTTTGTGTAATGAACTAAGGCTTCTCCATCCTTCAAACTCAATACATTGGCTGAGAACCAGACTTTATTTAAATCAGCACGATCTTTAAGTACCTATGATGCCAAGCAGTTGATACCTCGAATGAAAGGGATAGCAATATACACAATACATTTGAACACAAAATAGCAAAACAACTACTAGACAATGATACACAATATAAAACGAAGAACTCAAGAATGCATGTAAAATTTACGAACCTCAACAAGGCAACCTTCTCTTATGATCGCTGTACTTCCATTTGGATCTTGAATGGGAGACTTAGATCTTGATTCAATATCTGATTCAGAAACAAAGCCAACGGTTTTAGCAGAGTCAGAAGCTTGGCGATTCTTTTGAGCTTTTGAATTATGATCACTGTACTTGACAGAGGCAATCAAACTATTATCTGCTATGATTTGATCATCTTTTACATTTCTGGTTAATGCTCTTTGAACCACTGTCTCCTTATCTGGTACCTCACGTTGCTTGACCATATTATTCTCAGATTCATTTCTATTCGTGTCATTTGGTTCTGAAACCTGCAAAGAAGGTGCATGCAAGACCTTCCAATAACCATCTGGACCGGCTTCTGCTAATTCAATCAAAGGCAAAGGATCACTCATAGCTACAACTTTTCCTGCTTGTGATACTGCTTCTGCGGCCAATTCTGCAGCATTGACAATAGAATTTAAATTTTCTGCATGCCTCGAGGCAGCTGAAGCGACCTCAACCCTTTTCCTTGCAGCTTCCCTAGCCGCAGATATGATTGAGCTGGAACCACCATTTCCATCCCCACCCTTCAAAATAGATGCAGGAGTTGCATTCCCCAGATTGTTCACAAACATGGGAAGAGAAACAACATTGTTTCTGGTATCACTCGCAATTCCATAATTGGTCACTGCATCATCAGCCATTTGTTTTGCTTGCGCTGCAGCTTTTGAAGCAATCTGAGCAGCTGCAGCTGCAGCCTTTGCAACAGAAGCAGCAGCAGCTATGGTAACAGCAGCAGAAGCTAACTTAGCCTCAGCATCTGACGTCAAGCCAGCATTCTTCAGCTTATCCAACTGACTCCAAACGCCTTGGCAATGACTCATGGCAGTGGCTGCATGATCAGCAGCCACCTCCGCTTGGAGCTTTGCCTCCTCAACCTTATTAAGGTCCTCCAGATTTATCCCCCTCTTCTCCATATTTATCTCCCCCCTACTTGGGTTATCACTATAAGTTGAGAGAGATGCAGCGACAAAAGATTTATCAGAATTGCTTTTCAGCATGAAAGTAGAAGGGGTTGTCACGGTAACAGATGTAGAATAATGACTACTGGCTTTTGGAGCAGACACTGATTCTGCCCGACTTCGGGCAAGCAGAGAGAATGGATTAAGATCTTCCACTACAGGAGCCTTCTTTGACAAATGACTATTTAATACAGGTGCAGAAACAAGATCCCTCTGAGTAGCTGGGGCAGAACTCTGTACAAGATTCTCAGCACCAGAAGTCTTCTTCCTCTTTCGAGCCTTTGTATCAGTAGAATTCAAGCCAGGTGATACTGAAGCCTTTTTCATGTCAACCAGGGAAAAAGGCACTGCTAAGGCACTAGATACCCCAGAATGAGAAACCGAAATGGGAGATGGGTGCTTTGAACTGGAAGAAACAGGCATAGATAATTCTTTAACAGGGGTTAATTTTACTGGTTCCGTGACAGGAAAAGCAGAATATTGAGTACCGATATCGAAGGCAGAACTTTGAGAAGAAGCAACCCACGGTCCAGGAAAGGGAGATTGTGAAAGCCACGAGGTGGTAGGAGAAACAAGGTTCCGAATGGGTGGAGTCTGATAAGGATGCAAAGGGGAAACAGCCTGATAATCAAAAATAGCAGATCTACCCACATTGCTTGATAACAGACCATCACACGATGGTGTAGATATGTTCCACAAGGGTGATGAAGGAGGGATCATGGGATTAGCTGTTGGTAAAAGGGAAGTCTTGCCACTGGCTCGAGCTGCTGATGAAGTAATAACTTTACTTTGAGGCGGACCCTGTTTGCTGGCTTGATCTGAAGTTTTAGCACCTGAAATACTCAATTCTGATACACATTAGCCAATGGTAAAACATACTTGTTACTAAACAAGACTAGAGTATGAGGTACCTGAACTTGATTGTACAGGTGTTTCAGAAATATTTCCCTGTGATTTTTGATTATGAATCCTTTCTACACAAGCACGCCATGAAGGCTCCCAGATGCTTCTCCCTCCATCTGTCATTATAAGATATAGTAAAGATATTATCTTGTCCATGTATTAAGATAGGAGACAAAAAAGAAGCAAAGACAAATGAACCAGACATACCAAAGGCTGACACCATACAAGCCTCGTCAGGTGCTGCTCCTTGTCTGCAACCAATACCATTAAAAACATAATGAAACCAAAACAAAGAATGAAAGACAGGATAAGTGAAGATCAATGAAAGCAAACATATACAACAATATAGATTTCAACGGCAATTACAATCTCCCATATCAATCTTCCATGTTTACAAATTAATGCATTAGTCAGTGTCTTTGCACTAGAAAGATTAGAGTTCAGATGATAAGATCGTATGAATCTATGTATAATGGTACCACAAACAGAAACTTGCGTGAGCACCCAACAAAAACATTAGAAATGAAAATATAAAACCGAAACTCACATAAGGGATCCATAAACAAATATCTGCGCTCGCAGCTGCACTTGCTGTAAATCCGTAAAAGGCTGGTGAAAGAGTGCAGACGAAGGAGCAGAAGTGTTCAGATCTGGTAGGTAGGACGTAGGAACAGAGACGATCCCACTTGGCTTTGTGGTGCTGCGTTCAACATTTCCGGTTTCAAATTGCATGAGTTGACCAGTAACAGAATGGCTCAAAGACAAATGTGCCTTGTCTCCCCTCTCTTTCTGTTTCAGTGGCGGTGTTTCCTTCACTCCCTTTTTTCCAGTTTCTTTCACAGATTTACCACCACTACGCCTAGCCTTACGTTCAGAGTGACCTTTAAGACCTTCAGGGGGAGTCCTCCCATCAAGTGCTAGTGGACTTCCATGAGAAATTTCAGGCATTACTTTAGCATCCACTTGACGGTTACTAGACGTAGAAGCAGATCCCTCCACATACTACAATATATATTTGGAAGGTCATTAGAAAAGACTCAGCAATGAGAGCAAAACAAAGTTATGCAATATCAAGAAATTCTCAAGCCATAACCAAAAGAAGTAATACCGGAGATATTTTGAGTGTTTGAATAGTGGGAAATGATTGTGAACTCACGCCAGGATCTCCCTTAGATTGACATGCCAGTGGTCCAACATCAAAAGTAAAGGTCCCATCTTCCTTGGAGACATCCTTTGATCCAGGATGAGTGGGTGTTTCGCCTCCAGATTGGTGAACATTCTCAGCCACGGGCTCTTTAAGGCTCTCCTGTTTGTCTCTTTCACGTTGTGCATGCCCTTGGCAACTAATGCCACCTGAAGAAACCTGGTTAGATCGATCAATTTCCGCAGAACCACCTGTAGCTGCAGTCATGCCAGCAGAAAAATCAAGAGATATCAGAAAGAGTCAACAAATGAAATGCTCACTTGCGATATTAATATGCTACAATTAACAGATAATTATTCCATATGTACACCAGGGTGTACATAATGCCCAAGTGGCATTTCATCATGGGATGGTGGGAAAACAGTTTTTTTTACTTACCAATGATGAAATGCTACTTGGGCATTATGTACACCGGGGAGTAAACCCTAATGTACATGTAACCAATGATGAAATGTCAATTGGGCATTATATACACCAGGGTGTAAACCCTGATGTACATGTAGCAAAATCAATAACAGGTGACATTAGTTGACAACAAAGAAATAAGTTTCGAGGAACATATAAAAAATATTTCGTAACCACAAAACATAATCCAAATATATGCTGCAAATTTGAAAGCCAATATATGATGCCATTTTCTTCTGAATTAAACAAGTCCTTCGTCAACAATTAATCCATCTCTGCTGAGCCAGCATTAGTTACTTCAAAATTAAAAATCCTTGCGTCTAGATCAAGTCACCAAGAATTTCAGTGTCACGTCAACATGCAGTGAAGATCAAGTTTCAAATCTGAACCGCTATCTCGACAGTTGGTTACAGCGGTTCCAAGTAATAAAATCATGGGGCATGAAAACGTAAAAGATTCACAATATTGAATCATTTCATCACCATATTGGGTGCTAATTTAGTAAGCCAGCACAATAGGGATTACTAGGCAAGGCTTCTAGCACCAAGGGTTCAGTTGTTCAGAGGGTAGAAGAGATGACCCCGGTGTTGCATATTCAACGAGGCATCTGGCACCGCTGAACAGCTACACCACACGATTAAGATGAGGTCCTGACTGGAAACCTCTCTATTGAAATAGACCATCCTTAGAAATACATTGAATAACATAGAATTAAGGACAAACAACTTGTCATAACTCCAAAAATAAATCAAGAGAAAGGAGTATATATTCATTAGCAATGAAAATAAGCAACAATTAGTTAAAAAGAAAATAGATTTTCTCTTCTTTATCGTGGGTCAATGGAAGTGACGGACAGATAGAGCTGTGAAACAAGGGATGTATATCCACAAACCACGTGTTTTCATTTCTAGCTGAGCCACAATATCGGCAAGGTAAGTATTAATTCACCTGAATCTATCAAAGAAGTTGCTCCATGGTTTCTTTCAATCTTTTTGTCCATCAAATTTTCAACAGGTGCCAACTCAGCACCGTCACCTTCTTGAACAATTATATCACAGACAGGACGTGCTTCCAAATTTTCAGATAACTCTTGACTGGCCTTGTCATGAGTTGCAGCATCAGCAGTCTGCATCACAGAAATAGATTGATCGTCTGTCTTGCATCCAGGCTTTTGAGGTTCAAAAACAGTGGCTAGCTTATCTTCCATTTCTGAGGACCGTCTCAAGATTGATGTCCTTGGTTCTTCAAGGACTTCCAGTTCAGTTTCTTCATTCTCATCTTTGTGCACTAACACCACATCATTTAATGGTGACTTGAGCTCTTCATTGCAATCCCCAACCCTTGATCCCAAGTTTGTATCTTCCACTTGGGTGTTCAGTACTGCGAGGTAATGCAAAGAATCAACAGGTTTAGGTAACGATAAAGATTTAGTAGACTAAGCCCCTATTTGGTACCGCTAAAAATAGATTAAAATCTAAGTCAAATTCAACAATTAATTTTAACCACACAATTTATTAGGCCCACAACTTTCCAACCACACATTCCATCAACTTTTATGAAAATCTGATTATAATCTCTACCAAACGAGGGCTAAATATTCAAAGGGGAATGGTATCAAAAATTAGAAAGATGGGGGGTTTGGGAAGGAAGGAACACGCATGACATATGTATACACATACCTGAAAATTCCCCAGCGGAGGTTTTGGATTCTGAGTCAACATTTTCTTTAACTCCCTCACCGGGAACACTGGATCCTACCACTTTCTCATTGTCATCACAATCCATATCATTCAAATCCGACTTCTCATCTCCTTTCTGACCTGCAGAAAGATCCTGATCACATTTGAGAGAATCTGTCTGCATAGAGGGATTGGTTTCACAATAGATTTGCATGGATCCAGACAAAAGAGATGAGCCATCGTGATCATCATTGTTTAAGTTCTCTGCACGCATCCCAGTAACATCACTGGCATCTTTCATATCCTCAATTATTGAATTTCCCCCAACACATCCACCAGCAAAGGATGTAACTGTCAGATTACCAAGATCTTTTGCAGCATTATCCTGTTCAGAAGAATTGCCTTGTACCTCATATAACATGGATGCCTCATAAGTGGTAGGTGAAACCTCCAGCAGGTTGTTACTTCCATGTTGAATATCTTCTTTATCAATAGAACTCCTCTGTCCATCTGGCGGTTGAACAGCAGAACCAACCTTCAGCTCAGAATTGGAGCAGATTTCAAGGGAAGCAGCATTTTGGTCTTCTATGGCATGCTCAATACGGCTCTCTGCTTGAATCGAAACAGGTGACACCTCGTTTAACTTATTTTCACCAGATATCTGCCGTTCAATCTCTGTGACTACTGAGAGGGCCACAGCTGCACATTTGCTACCATCCCCAGGTTGAACTATATCTTCCTTGCACCGTTCTGAAGTCAGCAACAAAGAGCCTTCCTTCTCTGGAACACTGGATGGATCCCCAGATTTATTTATGCTGGTTTCAACTGCATGCTTTTCTATAGATTCCATCTTTGATGAGACCCCAAAAGCAGAACCCAACTTTGAGTTAGAAGTTTCAACATCACTTCCACCAGAAATTTCATAATATGTATTCAACTCTTTCTTATCTTCCTCAACTCTCTTACAAATATCTTTTTCTAAACCACTCAAACTTACAGTCTCAATATCACGAGCCTTGTCTAAATCATGCGACTCCCCAACACTCCTAGTAACTTCCAGCAAAGAGTTCTCTGTATTATCATTTTGCATCCCGGTAACAGCTAAAATTTCTTGTATTTTGTCCCTAGAAGTATTGGGTTGCCCTTGACCATCATTAATGCACCCTGTATCATTTCGCAAATTTTCTCTAGTGTCAACTAAACTAGTGTTCTCACTAATAACATCTAAACTACCATCAGCGGTATCTTTTCTCTCTTCAGCTGGTAACATACATTCCATATGTACACCTTGGACCCCTGCACTCTGATTCAACACAGAGACATTTCTGTGAGGTTCACCTGTCGTTAATATCTGATTGGGATCCTTGACATCATCAATTTTGTCATCCTGCGTCATGTGAGTTTCCATTGGTTCCATCATGCCACAAAATTGATCACCTGGGTCTGTTTCTTCTACTATAGGTTCACCTGGGACCATCTCTTCCTGGCCAACTGCCTTCAATAACATTTCAACAGATTCAGATGATGTTGCCTCAGACCAAACATTGTTACGCCTTGGCAAGGAACAAGAATCTGCTGCACTGGAGCGGAACTCAATTCCACTGCTTCCCCTAGAAAAATCCTCAATCCAATGATTGTCTTCCTGACTTGCAATGCCAAGAAAAACTTCGTTTTCAACCAAACTGTCAAATCTTAAATGCCCCTGGAGGCTGTCATCAAAATCGAATTTAGGAAGAGCATATGGACACAGATTAGAAGATACTTTGGAACTCTCTTCACCAGCTAAATGAAGATTATGGCCTTCATAGTCATTGTCATTATAATCCATCTGTATTTCCCTACAAGGCAAAAATCCAGCGAGATAGGGAAAACAGGATTAAAGTAGGAAAATTTACTCATGTTACATATATTCCATGGCCAAGCTTACCACAGTATGATCTCAGCAGGGTAAATAAAGATCTGTGCAAAATTATTAAACAATAGATGTATATCATCATTAAGGTATTCATTTAACAGTCTCCAATTTCAACTCACATGTACCACCTTCAATTTATTTCCAAATATCGAAGAAGATACTGAATTGAAGAACACCGCATCTTTTCTGTGTTCTGTCATGTTTGTTTCCTTTTAACAAGCTTTTCATCCCATAAATGTCAATATCTAATGAACTGGAAGTCATGTCTAGGCCTGACTTTATGGTGACTAGTTCCTTCCCTTCGCCCTTCTCTATCATTAAGTTTAACTTCATATTTAAACGCCACCTCACCGAGAATCTATAAACATAGGCTCGGTTAGGCAAAGCAATATATAGTTGAAAAATAAGAATTATCATCTCATGATCTCACCATCCTAACATGTTTTCAGTTAACCAAAGCAGTAAAGAAAAATACTTTTCAACTTATACAAATCACTGGCCCATGTGCATATGTTCACTAAAAATAAACAGCTCCAGCAATTATGCTTGTGTACCACAAAAAAGGGGGGGATCCTTGCAAACTCATTCAAATGTGAATGCAAGGAAAATTTCATTTTTTTCGAGCATAACTTGAAACAGATCAAAAAACCTAAAATGTAAAAATGCATCATAATTTAAAAACTCATATAGAATTCCAATCAAATTTCTTAAAGCACACAACCTAACATAGAACAAAACAACATAATACCCCAAGATTATCAAAGACAAACATAGCACGAATATTTGGTCGTAAGGTACTCGAAAATTAACCTATAAGCAAAAACCATAAATCAACTAAAGGTTAAGAAATAATAGCTGGAAAACTAAAACCAAATTCAATGGAAGATTAAAAGCCGTCTTCTCTGAACAACTAAAGTAAATACTCAAATTTATTTCTTTCCTAAAAGAAGACGGTGGTGGTGATGAACCATAAATACTCAAAACATCTACCTTTCATTCAAATCGCAGGGAAAATGTCGTTCCCAACACAACTCACCATTTGGATACAAATATACGAACAAGACCAAGTTTTTAACTTCAAGTCACCGCTGCTTTCAACCAACATAAGAGTAGATAGAATTGAAGAATTGGGGTTCTATTAAAAACAGTGAGAAAACCGGGAGAGATTAAGGTGAAAAAATTCTGTAAACTTCAATCGATGGAAATCTTTTAAAGAAAAGAGAAGAAGTATCTCTTAAATACAATCTGAAAGCAGCCTACTAAATTATTCCAAGTATGCCATTCAGTAATGCACAAAAAGGGGCCCAAATTTTTTAACTGAATTTAAGACTCAATATTTACGAATGCATACGCGTAGACGAAGTGACTGAAGGTAATGGAGAGTACCAGAATAAGTAAGTCTAGAGACGCTACCTCCCTCCATCCGGAGACGAAATCCACACCTTTGATCTCTCAACTCCGCCCCAGTCGTACGTCTACTAGTTCCGTCATAACCCTAGTCCTCAGACCAAAAACCCTAGCTCCAGAACGCCGTCGTCTAACAAACTAATAAAACCAGACCAGCACAGATATACATACAGATAGGCATATACTCGCTGCACACAAATATGTAGAGAGAGAAAGGGAGATATAGAGAGAGAAAGTGAATGACTGTGTGTGTGGGTTTAGATGTTAGGCGATGCCAGTTCGAAGTTTGCACATCTGGGAGAGAGAGGTGCGACGCGATGAAGTTTTGAAAAAAGGGATTGTGGGGGTATTTTCGGAAAGTGACGGAAAATCTGAACGAAAATTGTGACGTGGCGTGTTGTAAATGGTTGGATGACAAAGGAATAAATGGGTTCATTTCGAGGTTTTCCAAATGAATGAGAGGTTTTTCTAGAGTTACAAGGCGGTGAAGTAAAAAGATGACGGCCTTCCTAGTCATGGTACCATTTTTTTTTCCTGATAAAATTTTGATCTTTGCCGTTCATGATTCGCTGTCCACCTGTGCCACTGCTAGAAATGAATTTCTTTTTTTAGCTTGGTGCACATATTTCAAAATATATTCTTTTAAAAATTATTTTCAACCGTACATTTTTCAATAAAATAATATTTTTCATCACATCAATAATTTTTTCTTACTTTTTAATCACATATTTCTCATCATATCATTATTTAAAATACATTATTTTCTCAATAATATCCATTAAACACATCCTAAAAAATAAATTGGGCTCCATAAAAATGAAAATTTTAAAGTAAATGTATTTTGAAATAATTTTATTTTTTTTTAGAATATGCAATTAAAAAATAAAAAAAAAATTGGTTTACGTATAAACTTATTTTATGGAATAATATATATGATAGAAAATGATTTTTTTTGAAAAAATGAAAGGCAAATTATGAGCTAATAGTATCTCCAAAAGATTATCTACTTTTAAAGGTAATTCACTTTTGACCTCATGTTCGATAGCCCGATCGTAGTGATTTTAATTGTGGTTATATTACACTATAATTTTTATTTTATACATCACATTTTAATTGTAACTAAGTTCCTCAATCTCAACTCATTGTAACGATTGTTTCCTTAACTTTTCAGTGGAATCTTTATCTCCAACATTCCATTAATTGGTACATTTCGTTATTGATGATGATTTTTGTCAAAATATTTTATTTTCATACCCTAAAATGGGTGAGAATATTTTTTTATCAGACATTTGTATTTATTATTTTTTTAAAACTAGTCGTACACTCGTACAATGTACGGGATTTGGTATTTTGAAAGTAATATTAGTGTATTATAGTAATGGTATTGTGAAAGATCAGTAAGTTTTTATCTAATAAAATTTAATAATGAAAAATATTATCTGATAATCCTTTAAGAGCTTCAATTAATCTCTACAGAAATAAAAAATAGTTTCTATTATCTGCATAAAAATTAGTGATGTACTTTATTTAATGACAATAATAGATTAAAACTTTAAAGATGAAAAAATTTACAGGTATACTCATTTGTATATTAGTCGGTGCAAGTAATATAGGGAGAAGTGAAAGAGGGTGTCACTAAAAGTAATTGACTAAGTCATTACTGGTTTTATAACTGAAATATTACTTCAAGGAACAAAAAGTACTACATATGATGATTAAAGAATCCGTACTTTTAGCCTGCTATGATCACGAACAATTTTGATCATGAGTATGTGCTTCTTGTCATTAAGAATATCATATGTATCAGTGTTGATCATGGTAAAATTTCATGAATTAAGTTTACAAAAACATTTGAAATTTACAAGCACGTAAGGTAATGATTTAACAAAAAACAATTTGCTAGTTTATAATTAAGCAACAACACATATTCGTTATGAAGGTGGAGTAGAGAAGATAAATTAAAACGAAACATTTGAAAGCATACGATACGATGGGGGTATTGCCCCTCGTGGGGATTGAGGGGGCTGCACCTCTTGTGGGATGCCCAAGACGGGGATTGACCTGCCGGTTAGGTCGAAGGGCACCCGTGAGGGTTTGAGGGCAACGCCCCGGACAGGGATCGACCTACTCGGTCAGGTCACGGGAGTCGAGGGGACAGCGCCTCTAAATATTTTTTATGTTTTTGAATTAAATTATTAATAAATGAGATTATATTTATAGTTTGTATAAAATGTAAATAAGTAGAATTTTTGGCAAAAAATAAGAAATTTTAAAACAAAAAAAGGAAACCGTGTGCGGAGACACAGACGTTTGCGTCTCCGCATTAACACGAGCTCCGTGTCTCAGCGTTGTGCAGAGACACGCGGCACTCCGTGTCTCCGTATTGTACGGAGACACGGCTCCGTCTCTCCACACAATGCGGAGACATAAAATGTCGTGTCTCTGTATTGTGCAGAGACACGGTATTATTATTATTATTATTATTTGCATTCATTAGTTTTTCATTTCATTTCTTGTTCTATTAAAAATAACACATTCAATTCATTAGCTTTTTTCTTCTTACTCTATATGTTGTCCGACCCAATTTGCAGCTGGTCGTCATTTCTGCTTATGTTATTTGGCTGCACTCTTGGAGTAGTGCCCATCATATATCAGAAGCTTACAAAGTGATTATGAAACATTAGTAACAGTGAAAACTTTCCCCTTTCTGATGAAATAGATAAACTAATGGGTAAGGCACCAAATCATATTTCAATGTTCTGACATTGCTACTCAAGTTAGAACCTCAATAACCATTTTATACTTCATACAGCTTTGTTTCAGGGCCCTTCATCCTGCTTGATCCAATATTTACGTACTATGAATTATTCATTTTCAAATTTACGCCTTGTAATTACTTGTGTAGAAAAACTGATTTGGCAGATCTACAGTGAGAGTATGTTACAACTTGTATTAGATAAATTAGTTTGGTATATATAATTTAAGTTCCCTTGTCCATGCAATGTATACCTAAGATGATTGGAGGTTTCTTTCTTCGATTTGACTTATTTTGCATAAATAGTTTTAAATATACAGTTTCTTCTCATTCACGTGAATCATTTATGCAGACCCTTATGCTGGGTTGAGCACATGTCTCTAGATAATGAAACTGGATTGGATCCACCGAGCATAAAAATCAGGCATGTATCTGGACTTGTAGCTGTGGATTACTTCGCACCGGGTTATTTTGTTTGGGCAGTATTAATTGCCAACTTGGCTCGCATTGGATATGAGGAGAAAAATATGTATATGGCTACCTATGATTGGAGAATCTCACGAGAGACACGGGGCACTCCGTGTCTCTGTATTGTGCAAAGACACGACTCCGTCTCTCNAGTATTAATTGCCAACTTGGCTCGCATTGGATATGAGGAGAAAAATATGTATATGGCTACCTATGATTGGAGAATCTCACGAGAGACACGGGGCACTCCGTGTCTCTGTATTGTGCAAAGACACGACTCCGTCTCTCCGCGCAATATGGAGACTCCGTATTGTGCGGAGACACGGTATTGTTTCCGTATTGTGCGGAGACGCGGTATTTATTTATTTATTATTATCTATTTTTTTGCATTCATTAGCTTTTCACTCCTTTTCTTTTTCTGTTAAAAATAACACCTTCAATTCATTAGTTTTTTTCTTCTTACTCTATATGTTGTCCGACCCAATTTGCAGCTAGTCGCTATTTCTGCCAATGTTATTTGGTTGCATTCTTGGAATCTTTCATTAATTTCTTCAGAAACAGTATCCCAATAAAAATTTGAGATTATTTCTCCATTGTTCAACATAAGTGAAGAATCAATAGTATTCTTTGTCGGGCAGGTGTAGAGGAGATTGAAATCGATGATCTGGAATTGTTTGAAGAAAAGATATTTATAAATATCAACTGCAATTGGACGGCTGAAGATGAAGAAAATATATACCAATTATTCAACAAGATGACTAAATATTGAGGGAATCACTGTAGCAAAACCAGATCGTGAGTAGTGGAGAACCAGTTTAAGTGTGAAATTGATGGTGCACAAATGAACAATGATTTGACCATACTCTATTTTAATATAGTAGTGATATAATGGAATGTAAGTTGTTTTGTGCCTTTCAATAGATTTTTTGAGTAAAAATTGTTATTAAGGCCCCGTTTGATTCCCA
>CAIGRQ010276913.1:0-18934 GCA_903798375.1 Fraxinus sp. D2006-0159
GTCATAATCAAACTCTTCCTCATCACCCTTGAAACCTGATTCCCAGCATCTGTTGTCCTCCTGACCACCCCATCTCTTGCGAACTGGTAGATCTAATGGTTGTTCAAGCGGAGTAAACGGATTCTCATAATCGGAATCCTCAAAATGTTGGGCCACAGGCGCATGTTGCTGCAGCTTAAGTGCAGCGACTTGCTGTATCAGCAACTCCACTTGTTGACACAGTAGTGTGATTTTATCACGTCTATGTACCTCCTCTACTACACCTTCACAGGCTTCTTGACGTCTCCTTGACGACATGAATGTTGTTGCGACATAAGTGCAGCGACTTGCTGTGTCAGTAACTCCACTTGTTGACGCAACTGTGCGATTTTATCACGTCTATGTACCTCCTCTACTAGGGCTTCATTAGTTTCTTGACGTCTCCTTGACGACATGGTGAATGAACGACTTTGGCTCTGATACCAACTGACGTAGCAGAAGATTATAGGAAAGATGAAAATACACACAAAGTGAGAGGAGACTCACGAAAATTTTATTCAACTCAATAATAATTCGCCTCAAAGGACTTACAAGACTTTAAATAGTAAAATCCTAGTAAAATTCGGAAAATAAATAATAAAAATTAAAAAAAATGATATTTTTCCATAAATGGAAAAGTTCGAGCCAACAACTTAAATGGAAACTTCTAAGTTTCAGGATCGTCCTCCAACAAACGGAATACGAATCCAAATTTTATTGAATGAGATATTACCAAAATAAAAATTACCATAAATGGCAAAAAAACTTAATCAAGGGCCTAAATGATGGAATCTGCCCAAAATCCAACGTACGTCATGGCCGAAGGCGATGAGTTGTGATCTTTGACCCGTTTCCAATCGAATTAGGTTAGTAATTCGTCAAAAACGGACAAACCCGAAGTTATCATGAAATCATTTTTTCCCTTAGCGATCCCACTTCATCATAAACTCTAGCTCTTTATGCACTTCATCATTCTCCCCAGGGTGAGAAAAATTCGCCCTCGAATTTAACCTGGAGAAGCCTCATTATCACCATCAGAATTATCACCACAAATGATTAAAAATCAGTTTCAAAACAGCTTTAAAGCATCAGAACTGACAATGGTTCCGAGTTCCTAAGTCAAGAATTTCAAAATACCCCACATGTTGAGGAACCAAACTTTCAGCCACCACCTACTGAACACCCCATTATAGAGCCACCTACTGTCGGGGATAACAACAGTCTAACACCTGAGATAAGTGATGAAGTTGATACCCAAATATAGACACTGAATCAAAATACCACATCTGCTATCCCAAGAAGAAGCAATAGACAAAAAACCACTCCCCATTGGCTTCAAGATTTTGTGACTAATTTCAGTCATAGTGATAATATTCAGCTTGATATTCAACTTGCAGTCACACCACATTCTTCACAATACAACCCAAATACATTTCCTTTTCATATTTCACAAAGCTTCAGTTTACATTACACTAACTTTCTTGCTAATGTCAATATTGTTCAGGAGCCTAGTTCTTATAGGGAAGCTAGTACTAAAGCTGAATGGATTGAGGCGATGAATGCTGAACTAGATGCACTAGAAAAAAATGATACCTGGGATTTAGTTTCCCTCACCCCAGATAGGAAACCAATTGGATCTAAATGGGTCTTTAAAGTAAAATTGAAGGCAGATGGGACATTAGATAGGTGCAAAGATAGATTAGTAGTTAAGGGGTATCATCAAGTAGAAAGGGTCGACTACTTTGAAAGTTTTTCACCTGTGGCAAAGCATGTAACCACTAAAATTTTCTTAGCAGTTGCTACTACTAAGATGTAGCCCATTTTTAACTAGATATTAATAACACCTTTTTACATGGGTTCCTGGAGGAGGAGTTGTATATATGGCCACCGGAAAGATATTCTAAAGCTGAAAAGGGGCAGATTTGTAAGCTTAAAAATCGCTTTATAGGCTTAAACAAGCCAGTAGGCAATGGAACCTGAATTGAGCAAACATCTTGAAAACTATGGTTTTCATCAATCTTCTCATGACCATTGTTTGTATATTCTGACCAAGGATAACTTGTTTGTGGCTGTACTTGTATACGTTGATGATCTACTTGTAACATGGAATTGTGAAAAAGAAATATAGAACCTCATGGCATCTCTTCACTCAGCATTCACCATTATTTGGTATAGAAATAACAAGAGCAAAGGATGTGACATATATAAATCAAAGAAAATACGCACTTGACTTGGTTACTGATGCTGGTCTGTCAGGAGCAAAGAGCACCGTCACTCCTCTACCAAAGGGTCTGAAATTCATTGGAGGAAATGATAAATTACTTAACAACCCATATAAGTATAGAAGGCTAGTTGGAAGGCTTTTGTATCTCACCTTAACTAGGCCAGACATCACCTTCAGTGTACAACAATTGTCACAATATGTACATTCACCAACATTGGCCCACTGGAATGTTGCAATTCACGTCATTAAATACATCAAAGGAACATTATCTACTGGCATGTTCTATCCTGTAACAAACGGATTAACATTGAAGCATTTTGAGACGCTGATTGGGCTTGTTTTCCAGACACACGGAAGTCCCTCACAGGCTACTGCATATTCCTAGGAGGAGCTCTTATCTCATGGAAGATAAAGAAACAAACCACAGTTTTTCGAAGTTCAGCGGAGGTAGAGTATCGAAGTATGGTAGCTACTGTTTGTGAGCTGCTGTGGATATCTTACATTTTATCTGATTTTCAAATCCTTCTTCTTCTTCCTATTTCCCTTTGGTGTGACAATCAAGCAGCTCTCCACATTAATGTTAACCTCGTGTTTCACGAGCGCACGAAATACTTGGACATTGACTGTCACATTGTTCGTAACAAGTATAAAGAAGGTTTCATCATTCCCAAGCACATCTCCACACATCATCAGCCAGCTGACATTTTTACCAAATCTCTTCCAGGTCCACAATTCAACAAAATCATCTCCAAGTTGGGATTGCTTGATTTTCACCGCGATCCCACTTGAGGGGAGGATATAGAGATTTTCATTATTCATTTTAATTAGTTAATTAGTTTGTTAATGTCTGTTATTAGTTCAGAATTAGTTACATATGTTTTTACCTTTTTACCCTTATGATATATCTGTATATATACTGTGCATTCTATTTCAGTAGTAAATTGAACGGAAATTATTACTTCCCAAAATTAATTTCACTCTCTAGATTTTCTCAATGTTCATACAAGGACATTTAAGACAACACATTTATACATTTAACTATATGACGTACGCATGAAAATGTGGGGAGGTTTACTTACCTGAAATCTGTAAAAATAAATTTTTAGAGCTATAAGTGTAGATGCCTCTAACCGCCCATGAGTCAATGTGCCAAAAATCCTAGTTCATTACCATTTATTTAGAAACTTTAACAAAATTCATATTTATATGTGAACCCATTGTATTGATCTACTAATTAATTAATTTATTATTGTTGTTAGAAAATCCTATTTATAAATAAAAATGTTAAGGATAAAAAAAAATGAGTGTGAAATCCACTGTTAATTCATGAATTCAATTAGGCATTAATCTGTTCAATGATTATCAAAATAAAAACCAATTTAGTGCCTAGTTCTAGGAAATTATGCAGACACAAAATGCATACAGACACTATGCGCATGCTTTTTTATACTAGTATATATACGTATAACAAGTATGTATAGAATATACATAACATTTACATACAGATTATACATATATAGCATAAACACATATACATACAGATTCAAACACATATAATTACATCACCTATATGCAGGGGCGGATCTAGGATATTGAGCCAACTAGGGCGGCCAATTGACCACCATAGTAGCGAGATTGTTTATTAATATCTAATTAAATAATATTTAAAAAATTAAAATCAATATATAAATTCACTAAAACGTAAAAGTCATATACATGTGAAAATATAATTCAATACAACCCAATATGATTAAAAAAAAAATACATTTGTCAATCATATACCGGATGATAGTTTCAAGTTTTTACGAATTTAAAAGAGACAAGACGAAGTAAATACTTAAAACATGATTAAACGGAAAAGAAAAACACGAGTTTAGACAAAGTTTATGCAAAATTTTTAAAACAATAATTTTTAGAACTAGAACTATTTTTGACTTAATGTTTTTTCAACTCTTAAAAGAAAAAGAAAAAAAAGTACTTAAATTGTCCAAATTTAATTTTACAAAATAAATTGATAAAATCTAATACTAAAAGTATATATTATGAAATAATATTTTGATTCAATAAATTTTTTAGAAAGGATATTTCGAAAACTAATAATATATAATTGTTTAAGCTTTCAATTTAATTTGTTTAAAAAAAATTAAAAGGGGAGGAGGATAATTGGAATCGAACTCACAATCTTTTGAAGACAAAACAAGTACTTTACAATACAAGAAACACCAAGGACTTCACAATATAAAAAAAAAACATTTATTGATTAAAAATTGGTATAATTTTTATTTATTTATTATTTGTCAAAACATTAAAAGAAAGAGCGTAAGTGAAAGGAATCGAACCGCTTTCATCTAGCATGGAGAGTGGAGACTCATCCATTTGAGCCACATTGATTATCATGTGATATTCATGCTAAAACAATGTTATTTATTAGTAAAAATTGGCACATTTTTTATTCATTTTTTACTTGTCAAAACATTTAAAAAAAGGGAATGACAATTAAAGGACTCAAACCCCAGTACTCTTGCATGGAAAGTAAGCATCCAACCGTTTGCGCTACGTTGCTTATCTAATAAGAATTGTGCACTAATATTTATATATATTGAATATAAAATCTTCCTTTAATCTTTTTTCTTGACGGACTCAGCACGGGCGGCCGCCCCGGCTCCCCGGGTGTTGGATCCGCCCCTGCCTATTTGCACACATCTATCTTTCTATGTATACAATCACCTGCATGCTAGTAGAAAAATCTCGAAAGGCCACACAGTTAAACTTTTTCCACCAAAAGTCATTATAGTATTAAACACACAAGGTTAACCATAAGATTATATCATAAATAAATCATGAACCATACCTTATTGCAAGAGCAGATTTGTCCCAAAAGGAGAAACTGAAATTTAACGTTTGACAAGAAAAGAGAAAGTTTGTACTTATTTTTAAAAGTTGTGAAATATGGCAAATATATATCCTAAATCTTATGGCGTCTATTAATTAGTTATAGTTTGTACTTATTTAAACCTTAAATTGATCCAATCAGCTAACTAAACTACTTCCATTGTGTTGTTAAATAATTATTTTTCATTAATATACCGAAAAATGTATTTATTAGTAAATAAGATTTTCAACTTGATGTCTAGGCTCAATCAAAAAAGCAAGACAAGTTAAAAGTAAGTAGTAAAAAATTAAGTGTATTGTATAATTTAATCTAAGCTTAATAAAATCATAAATATATTAAACTTAAATTAATATACACGTAGATCGTCTAGGGAGTCCATGGCACATCCCACCGTAAAAAACCAAAGATAGTCATGTTGAAGATAATTATTTAATTAAATAGTATACGCAACATTAATACGTAATTTGGATAGACGTGATAATTACGAGAAACAAGCACGCGGTGTTACACTAATGAACATCCTTAGTTTCAAAGAACAAACGAATGTCATCAATATAGATCAATGCTCTTTTGAGAAGTGGTTGGAAGATCTTTACCATTGCTATTTGAAATAAGGATTGTATTGTTTTAACTTTTAAGGCTAAAAGGCACAACCCGTTCTATTTTTTTCTTGAAAATTAAACTTTCTAAATTTTACATAATTGCCAAGATCTCCATGTCAAGTCACCAAGAAAATTAATTAATGCGAAATATACCTTGATCCATTGATTTTTATTTGAATAATGAATCTTGAATCTTGAATTTGGATATTTAAATCTTGATTTCTTGTTCTTCAATTTAATTGCTCAAATCATTCTTCTTGATTCTTGATTGTGGGTTTATGGATCTTCCTCTTCAATATGTTTTCTCTTGTATTCTTGTGTTGATGGGATGACACAAAGAATGAGAATTTTGTATGAATTGGGGACCATAACCCTATTGATAGCACATGGGTTTATGGATCTTCCTCTTCAATATGATTTCCCTAATATTCTTGTGTTGATGGGATGGCATAAAGAATGAGAAATTACATATGAATTGGGGACCATAATCCTATATAAGTTTTCATATGTATTCGACCTATCGTCAAATACAAATCATAATGGATTCGGTCTCTACACATACAATCTGGTCTGCACTTTATTTAGATGCCCAAAACCCAATTACTTAATTCTTATTAGATCACTTAACTTCGAGATAACTTTATACACAATTAATTACATATGTCGGTCTACATGACAAATTAAATAATTTCTCAACAATCTCCCACTTGGGCCACATATGTTTCCTTATAAATGTGTATAACCTTATAAGCTCAAAACTTTTGCTATCATAACCAAAAGCATCTCCAAACAATATCGTTCATTGATTATATCAATATAGAATCAAAGTGGTCTTCGTTACAAATATTATAACTAAACCCTCAATGGTCACGTACATCAATACAATCAAATGACATAAATCAAGTGTAGATGTATAGCATGGAAATTACTTGCAATGTGATCCAAACATGCCTATTTCCAACTGGTCATACTTTATTATTTAATACCTTATGAGATCAAACTAAAAAAAACTTTAATCAGAGTGAAAACTGAGCTGAATACTTTATTATTGAATGAACTGAAATAAACTTGAATATGCACAACCAAAATTATGTGTCAAAAGACAACATCCAAAATTACAAACTTTAACTAAACCAGCATATCATCAAAATTTACAATACCCATATGAGCGGTGTGCTCATTAAAGACCTTGGTTGGTAGACCTTTAGTGAATTGATCTGCTATCATGAAGTTTGTTCTAATATGTTCTATAGTAACCTAAACGCTCTGAATTTTTTCTTTAACAATTAGAATTTGATGTCTATGAACTTAGACTTTGTTGAACTCCTATTGTTATTTGAATACAAGACTGCTGAGTTATTGTTACAAAATAACTTAAGCGGTCTTTCGATTCCATGTATAATCCACGACCCAGTGACAAAATTCAGCATCCACATTCCTTGATTTGATGCCTCGTAACATGTTTTAAACTCCGCTGCCATGGTTGAAGAAGTTATGAGTGTCTTCTTAGCACTCTTCCAGGATATAGCTCCTTCAGTCAGCAGGAAGACATAGCCCGATGTGGATCTCCTACTGTCTTGACATCCATTAAAATCAGCATCAGCATAACCAATGATCTCCAATTGGTCCAATTTCTTGTAAGTGAGCATGTAATCTTTTGTTCTTTGTAAATGCCGCATAACCCACTTGGTTGCCTTCCAATGATCCATCCCAGGGTTATTTAAATATATGCCTAGTATTCCAACAATGAATGATATATTCGAACGCGTGCATACCTAAGCATACATTAAACTTCCAATTACTGAAGTATAGGGAGTTTTCTGCATCTCCTTTACATCAAGGTCATTCTTAGGGCATTGATTGAGATTGAACTTATGTCCCTTAGCAATAAGGGTATCACATGGTTTGCAATCCTGCATCCCAAATCTACGGGCATTGTTTGAGACTAAATTTGTCTCCCTTAGCGAAATGGGTGTCACCTGATTTTACAGTCCTGCATGCCAAACCTTTTAAGTACTTTATCAGTATAGCTCTTTTGTGACAATCCAAGAATACATCGAAAACAATCTCGATGTATCTGAATTCCTAATACAAAAGAGGTGTCACCAAAATATTTCATCTCAAAATTCTTTGATAAAAATCTCTTGATTTCGTGCAATTAGCCTTATATCATTGCAGGCAAGCAGTATGTCATCGATATACAATACCAGGAATTATACTTACTTCCACTGGTATACACAATTATCAACCACATTGATCTCAAAACCAAACGAGATGATTAAAAATTTGTGATACCATTGATGGAAAACCTGCTTAAGCCCATAGATTGATTTCTTTAATTTGCAAACCATTTTCTTTGAGTCTTCCGACACAAAGTTTTCCGATTGCACCATATATATTGTCTTATCAATGTCACCATTAAGAAACGCCGTCTTTACATCCATATGATGTAGCTTAAGGTCAAAATGTGCCACAAGAGTCATTATAATCCTGAAAGAGACTTTAATTGAAATTGGAGAGAAAGTCTCTTTGTAATCAATGTCTTCCATTTGAGTAAAGCCCTTTGCAACAAGACGAGCCTTATATCTTTTCACATTACCCTTCGAATCCCTCTTGATTTTATATATCTATTTGCAACCAATGAGTTTCGTACCTTCAGGCAATGGGACAAATTCTCAAACGTCATTGTCTTTCATGTACTTTATTTCCTTATCCATAGCATCAATCCACTTTGAATTATTACTTTTCACTGCTTGATGAAAGTTGATAGGATCTTCTTCCATCAATCCAATGCCATCCTCATCTTCTTGGAAAAATACTATAAAGTCATTCGAAATTACATTTCTCCTTTCTCTAATGGATCTCCTTAATGACATTTTTTCTTGAAGTTGTTGAGTTTGTTTTTCTGGAATAATCTCTTAATTGTTTATAAGGGGTTCTGGAATATTGTCTCAATCCAAAATTGCTTATTGAATAAGATCTGGAGCAAGAATTTGTCCTTGATCCTGATCATTATCAATTGCAATAGGAGGGATGTTTATTCAATCATTCTCAAAAACAAAATTCCAAAATTTATCTCCCCCCACAAACTCCACATCCTCAAAGAACTAGGCATTTCCCATTTCAAAAATTTATTTGGTAGTGGGATCATAACATTTGTAACCCCTTGACCTTTCAGAGTGTCCAATAAAATAACAACTGACAGTTCTGCAATCCAGTTTTGCCTGTCCAAAGCTCATAAGCGGTTTTGAAAATTGCTTTGCTTGGAACTCTATTAAGAATATAAGCTGTAGTTTTTAATACTTCTCCACAGATTCTGATAAGGTGGAATGTCTAATCATACTCTTTACTATGTCCTTACGTGTTCTGTTTCATTTTTCAGCAACACCATTCATGCTAGAAGAACCGGCATAATATACTGTGGGACAATTCCACAATCTTCTAGGAATTTAGCAAAAGGCTATGGACATTGTTCTCCTGATCCGTCATGTTTGCCATAGTATTCACCAACACAATCAGATCTAACATGCTTTATTCTTTTGACGAGCTGAATTTAATTTTAGCCTTATAAGCCTTGAACACATCCAGTGATTGAGATTTCTCATGAATGATATACATGTAACCATACCGGGAATAATTGTCTATGAACGTAATAAATGACTGTTGACCATTCTAAGAAGTCAAAGGGAATAGCCCACAGATATCCGTATGAATTATTTCCAAGATGTTTGAAGTCCTATTGGTACAAAATCTCCTTATGTGTTTTTTTTTCCCTTAATTCAATTTACACAAATACTTATTTTTGAAAAATCAAGGGAATCAAGAATTCCTTCTGACACAAGTTTTTCAATTCTCTTTTGAGAAATGTGATCTAAATGCTTGTTCCATAATGAAGTGAAATTATCATTGGTTAATTTACGTTTAATACCTTGTAAATTTACATGCAATGTTTCATTATAAGAGGCAACCAAATTAAGCAAGTAAAGATTATCAAATCCAGATAAAGAACCAGTACCCACAATATTTGAATCAAGAAAAAGACTAAATTTATTACTTTCAAATGAACAAAGATAACCAAATTTGTCCAAAATAGAAATAGAAACCAAATTTCATTTAAAAGACGGTACCACAAAAGTTTCTTTCAAATCCAAATAAAAATCAGTCCTTAATTATAATCTAAAATTCCCTATAGCGTCTACTTCAACCGATTTTCCGTGATTGAGATTTCTCATGAATGAGATACATGTAACCATACTGGGAATAATTGTCTATGAACGTAATAAATGACTGTTAACCATTCCAAGAAGTCAAAGGGAATAGCCAACAGATATCCGTATGAATTATTTCCAAGATGTCTGAAGTCCTATTGGCACCTAATCTCCTTATGTGTTTGTTTTCCCTTAATGCAATTTACACAAATACTTATTTTTGTAAAATCAAGGGAATCAAGAATTCCTTCTGACACAAGTTTTTCAATTCTCTTTTGAGAAATGTGATCTAAATGCTTGTGCCATAATGAAGTGAAATTATCATTTGTTAATTTACGTTTAATACCTTGTAAATTTACATGCAATGTTTCATTATAAGAGGCAACCAAATTAAGCAAGTAAAGATTATCAAATCCAGATAAAGAACCAGTACCCACAATATTTGAATCAAGAAAAAGACTAAATTTATTACTTTCAAATGAACAAAGATAACCAAATTTGTCCAAAATAGAAATAGAAACCAAATTTCATTTAAAAGACGGTACCACAAAAGTTTCTTTCAAATCCAAATAAAAATCAGTCCTTAATTATAATCTAAAATTCCCTATAGCGTCTACTTCAACCGATTTTCCGTGATTGAGATTTCTCATGAATGAGATACATGTAACCATACTGGGAATAATTGTCTATGAACGTAATAAATGACTGTTAACCATTCCAAGAAGTCAAAGGGAATAGCCAACAGATATCCGTATGAATTATTTCCAAGATGTCTGAAGTCCTATTGGCACCTAATCTCCTTATGTGTTTGTTTTCCCTTAATGCAATTTACACAAATACTTATTTTTGTAAAATCAAGGGAATCAAGAATTCCTTCTGACACAAGTTTTTCAATTCTCTTTTGAGAAATGTGATCTAAATGCTTGTGCCATAATGAAGTGAAATTATCATTTGTTAATTTACGTTTAATACCTTGTAAATTTACATGCAATGTTTCATTATAAGAGGCAACCAAATTAAGCAAGTAAAGATTATCAAATCCAGATAAAGAACCAGTACCCACAATATTTGAATCAAGAAAAAGACTAAATTTATTACTTTCAAATGAACAAAGATAACCAAATTTGTCCAAAATAGAAGTAGAAACCAAATTTCGTTTAAAAGACGGTAACACAAAAGTTTCTTTCAAATCCAAATAAAAATCAGTCCTTAATAATAGTCTAAAATTCCCTATAGCGTCTACTTCAACTGATTTGCCGTCGCCCGCATAGATGAATCTTTCAGCATCATTTGGCTTTTGACTGTTCAGACAACCTTGGATAGACACACTTATATGAGTAGTGGCACCATAATCAATCCACCAAGTATGTCTAGGTATTGAAACTAAATTAACCCCAGAACAAATCAAAGTGAGAAACGTACATTTCTTTGTACGCCAAGCATAGTATTTGGTACAATCCCTTTTCAAGTGTCTCGGAATTCCACAAAAGTAACAGCCAGATGATTAGTCCTTTTTAGGCTTTTGCTGTTTCTTTTGAGCCGGACCGGGTACAACTTCTTTGTTCTTTCTTTTCTTGAACTTGTCCTTAGAGGTACTAGCCAAGTGAGTTCTTTCAGTCTTTTCTTGCTTCAACATTTCTTCTTCTTGCACACAGTATGAAATGGGCTCATTTAGAGTCTACTTCTCCTTTTGACATTTATAACTGACCTTGAATTGATTGTATTATGCAGGAAGAGAAATCAAAACCAAATGCACGAACAAATCATCAGATAACTCAAGTTTTAATGTTTTTAATTTTGAAACAATATGAGACAACTTAGTGAAACTAAGTTCGCCAAAATTGTACTAGTTTTAGCCTTATCGCTATTTGCCAAACGTTTTTCAATTTCATCAAGAAATTTCTTGGCAGTAGTTATCTTATCGGACACAGGGCCCCTAAGTGATTCTGGAATATCACGCTTTATGATCATAAGACTCATGCGGTTTGAATGATCCCACCTATCAAAATCCCTTTTTTCATCAGCGAAACATTTATCAGTAAATGTAGCGGGTTGTTCAGTCCTTAACACAAGGTCTAAGTCCATGCAGCCAAGAACGCTCTGAACGTTCTCTTTCCAGTCCTTAAAGTTGGCTCCATATTGTAGAAGTAGAAGAGTTAACTAAATAGAGAACAAAGTCAAAGAAATATGTTCACATTAGAATTCGTATTAAACAATTAATTAATTCAAATAATGGTAAACCTCATCACAAAAGACCGAGCACAACATTGATATTTACTCTTTGGACAGAAATGTCAACTTATAAGTAGTAATCAAATATTGACAATAAACTATGTCAAACAATAAACCCATATTTGGACCGATTTATTGTTTACATAAAACAAAACCTTATAATCGTCACATATTTATTACCACATGTCTGCATGTAATTCGGCCAAATATTTACCTTCCTTTGGACCGATAAATATCTGCATGAATTACAAACACACTACCTTCCTAATATTCCAAATAAATTAATCTAGATAAGAGAGATTACTTTGGTAACATGTTGTTTCAATTAATTTATTTAGAAAAATTAGTAATCCAAAAGAAATTTATTTTAATACCAAAAATTTGAATTTTAATTGTTAATCATACTTCCTTTATTTTTGAAACTTTAGGGGCCTAAGGATTAATAATTCAAAACTTTATGGATCAAAAAATAATTATTCAAAGCTTTAGGGGCCAATTTAAACCAATTATGAATTTTTAGGGTCTTAATTATAAAATCTAGAACTTTAATAGCCCAATTTTAATTAATTTTCAAACTTTAGGAACTGAATTATTAAACTCGGAACTCTAAAGACCCAATTGAATGAATTGTAACCTTAGGGGGCTGAATAACCAAAAATTTAAAGTTAAAGGGCTGAAACTTTAAAACTTAACCCTAATTTTAAATTACAACAAAGGCCCTTACCATATCAAATTTACAACACATACCCTCGCCTCCAAAATTCACCCAAAACCCTAATTTTTTATATTGGAATCGCCGCCGCCCCTAAAATCCGATGCCAGCGAGCGTTGCAGCAAGCAGGGACGACGTCGCTGTAGAAAAATACAGCAACAGCCGGTTGCTATTGCTGCTTCCATGTATCTAGCGGCGACACAGATTTTAGTCGCTGTCACCGCCCCAAATCCTTTTTTTAAAAAAAAAATTGAAATCTTAAATTCTCGATCGAATAAAAATTATTCAAATTTAACAAAAATTAAAAAATCGGAATTGTTAAATTTGAAAACCATAAAATGATCGAGAATCAAATTAAAAAAAATTGATTCTCAATGATTCAACATGGAATTGGCTCTGATACCACTTGTATTTTCTTCATGAAAATTAAACTTTACATAATTGTCAAGATCTCTATGTCAAATCACTAAGAAAATTAATTAACGTGGAATATACCTTGATCCATTGATTTGTATCTTGAATAATGAATCTTGAATCTTGAATTTGGATATTTAAATCTTGATTTCTTGTTCTTCAATTTAATTGCTACAAACCTTCTTCTTGATTCTTGATTGTGGGTTTGTGGATCTTCCTCTTCAATATGCTTTCTCTGATATTCTTGTTTTGATGGAATGACACAAAGAATGAGAAATTACATATGAATTGGGGACTACATCCCTATATATAGTTTCCATATGCATTTGGTCCATCTTCAAATACAAATCATAATGGATCCGATCTCTACACATACAATTCGGCCCACTTTATTTAGATGCCCAAATCCCAATTACTTCATTCTTTATTAGATCACTTTAATTTTGGGCTTAACTTTAAGATAGCCTTTATACATAATTAATTACAAATGTCGGCCCACATGGCAAATGAAATAATTTCCTAACACAACGATCCACTGAAAGTGTTGGGTGTACAAAATGTTGTCTTATGCCTTTCTCTTGATCTTATTCCAAGTTGCCAAAATCCTATTTTTATATCAAACTTAGAAAAGATCTTTGCTTCAACCAAGTTTGCAAACAGTCTTTTTTATCAGAAGGTAAAACGTGTCATCTGCAAGAAAATGGTTCAATGGTTTATAATCAATGATTAGTCTTAGAGTATCTCCAAGAGACTCTCTATTTTTAAAGAGTATATTCTATCATTTGGAGAACACCTATAAATTTAGAGAATTAAAATTTTGAAGTACTTCAACAAACTCTTTATATTTAAACTTAATTTTACTATTTCCAAAAAATATTTATTAGTTTTTCTTTATCTTTTATTTTAACTAACTTTTCTTTAAATTATTTTTTTGCTTTCATACATTGAAAATTGAAACTTTTTGAATGCATTTAATTATAGAGAGTGAGTTTGGCTATCCAAATTTGGAGAGTCAAACTCACTCTCTAAATTAAAATGTTAATTTAAAGAGTCTCTTGGAGCATGATTTTAAATGTTCACTCTTTAAAATAGAGAGCATCTCAAATCTCATGTTTAAAGAGTTTCTTGAAGATGATGTTAACTTTCCTCTAACTTGTTCACTTATTTTATTGACATAATTGTTGACATGCCCATTGTGAAGTACTTGGCTCAATAAGCCCTTCTGACTGTAATTGAGTAGCAACCTCCAAGTGTTCAAGACTCATTCTCGTGTTGCTTTTGTTAGATTAATATTCTCATTCTTTTTAAAGGGTAAGATTATAAAGAATTCTGGATTTTTCTAAAGGGATTTTGTACATTTGGCGAGAAATTTTGTATGAGATCTCACAAAACAATCTTTTATGAGGATTTCTTTTATGGAGGAAATTGTGAGAGTAAAATAGGTGATTGGTTCAATAAAAAGGACAAAATAGGATTTAAATTTGAGCCCGTTGGAAAGGGTTCCGACTCTCTTTTCCCGTAGATGTTTGATAATATCAAAACCAATAACAAAATCTTTGCCAGGCAATGATGAGCCAAGCAACGTATGGGAAATATTGAGTTTTGGAAAGAACTGCATTTTTACTGATTTGCTAATGAGTTCAGTGGTGAAGTACTCATTATTGGCCGCTAGAAAGATTTTTTTGATGATTTTTTCTCATATTTCTGAGAGCATGGTTATGTTGAGAATTGAGGATGTTGCTCTTATATCAAGCGATACCGCAACTATAATGGGCCTTTCTAAATTTCTGAAAAAAGTTTTACTTTAACCATTGGGACTGCCAAGGAGAGACTCGTGACCTGCATTCCAAAGTATTCTTGTATACTTTCACTGATGCTGTTATTACCACTAGTATCATCAAACTCAGCTTTTGTTGCGGAAAGGATTTGGTGGAGGATTGCAAAATGACCTCCTTTTCCACAAATGATACATCTATCTCGTTTTTTTTTTTTTTTTTGAAAAATTTCTTCTGAAAAATCATTTTCTTTTGAAAGGAAACTTGGAAAATTATGTTCTCCTTATGTGGAATTTGGATTTTTTGATTTTGAATCTTCTGGTTCTTGAACAATCACATTCTCTATCATCATGTTTGCGTTTGATCTTCAAGTTTGACTGGTCAGAGGCCTTACCAAATTACTTTATTCTCATATTGAAGTCTCTGAAGAACTCTATTTGATTAAAGAGTTTTGTTAGAGTTCTCAATACTTAGTTGTGGATTTCTCCAATGGATGTTCAAGACATTGATTGTCATTTAATTCCATCATCCTGTTTGTGGGAGAGATTCGAGATAAGCTTGTTTGAAATTGTTATCATCCATTCTCCCAAGAATGTAGTATATATATCTTCATGGTCACTTTAAAGTGTCTATCCAAATCTTTATGCTTGTACGAGCAACATTTTAATTTTAAGAATTCTTCACAGGCCCTTTCCTTTGCATGATCTGGTATTCCACAAAATTCTAATGCAGATCATCAAAGAAAGCATCAATTGACTGAACATTTGCCAGCTGTCATTGTCTATAATCTCCAAAAGATATGAATCACTCTTTCATAAGACCAATGAGTCTCGACAAAACCCCTTTAGTGACTAAATTATGAATCATATTGGGCTTTGTTAGTTCTATCGTTTTCCATGCCAGCATTTCTTGTAGTCTTGATATCCATTGAGAAGGTGGTGTATCATCAAGAGTGAATTTCCCACATAAATTACCATTTTGAAAATAGTAATTATTTATGATTGGTTGACCTTCATCAGCATCAGGTAGTTCTTCATCATCATATTTGCCACAAAAACATTTGTTTCACTTAAAAATACCACATGTATACGATTCATTAACAAGTAGTAAAATGAATTTTGAGTCCAAGTACCCACAGAGATTGTATTAGTTTTGTTAGGTTTTAATGTTGTAATTGGCAATTTTGTAAACAAAATGGACTTAATTGTAATTTGTATAAAAAGTCAAGGAGTAATGTGCAAATAGATAAAGTTAAGGTTTTTAGGTCTAGGTTTTGAGAATGGCAAAAGAAAGAAAACACGACGCGAATTTGCGCTAGACTGTCACCATGGATTGACTCGAGTGTCAAAAACAGAACCTCCATCTCTCGACTGTCGTCCCAACTTCGTTCGAGCGACAGCTTGTCACTCAACTGTCACTGAGCCTTCGCTCGAGCAATAGTGTTGTCCGAAGAATTTTTATTTCGCGATTTAAAGGTTTTTCCTCGGCCCATTTGTTTCCTAACTTATATATATATACCAAAACACCTGAGAACGATTTTTGTCAAGGTTGAACATTGAGAGAGCTTCATTTATGAGAGAATTCATATATTTTATCTTTCAACATTCGTCCTGTAAAATTGTTTTGGTGATAAAAACATCGTCCACATAATCCAAATACCAAACATGTCTTTCCTCCACATCTGTTAGAGTTCTAAAGATCGAGAGAAGTTGACTTGAGTTCCAGTCTGTGAAGAACAAAGTGTTCTTCATTGATCTACGGGAGATAGACGATTCCGCAAGACTATGAGTGCTGTAGGGTAGCAGATTCCACGGAAAGTTTTGGTAAATTGCAGCTAAAGATTGGTGCAGGAGAGCACGGGATCTGCGGAGAGCTGTAGAAATTGCAGTCAGAAGATTAGATAGTACGTTTCGTCTAATTTGATAGACTGTAAGTTGTTTGAATCATTTCTAGTGGATTGCTTGGCAAAGTACCCTGAGTTTTTTCAATTGGATTTTTCGTGATCATACCGCTTGTTGATTTACTGCTTTATTTACTGTTTAAATTATATAAACTGCGGTATTTAAAAATATGATTAAAACTAACTTGCATGTTTAATCATCTAGAAAATAATTAAAAAGTAACTTGTTGCTATTTAATTCGTTAATTATTTTAATTCCACATATAATACCTATTCACCCCCTCTAGGTATTGTTAGGTTTGAACCAATGTTATCAAACCCGGACCGGACCGGACCGGTCGAGTTGATCCAGAACCCGTCGAACTGACCCATGGTCTGGTCTGAGCTTCATTAAATTAAATGTGTGCAGTTGACCCGTTTGAAACCCAAAGAAACTGTCGGTTTAATGGACAAACCGTGGCCCAATTGTGAAGAAACCGTCCGGTCCACATACCAAATATAAAATCCCAAAAGCCCAAAAGATGAATCCCTATTCTCTCAATTCTGAAACCTGTACGCAGCAATCAAATATTCACGAAGCCTCCATCTTCTCTTGCAATTTGTCTCTCAAGAATCCAAATCTTCAATTTTAAGTTGTATTAGATGGAAGAAGAAGATGTAAGTTTCAAATTTAAGTTTTTTTCTTTCAATTTTTTGCCATTTAACTATTTAAGTATGATAATTTAATTTAGAAGGAAGAAGATGATGGGTGAATTTCTGTTGCGTAATTATTTTCTGTTATTGTTGTGTGCTTTATGAACTAATTCACCAGAACTTGTTTTAGTCCGTTTGTTCTGTTGATTTCAAGAAACGTAATTCATATATGATATTTTAGAATATTCAATTTGTCTTCAACTTTGATATGTTGAGTTTTATCATGTACCCAATGCTATGAAGTCATGTATTAATCATTGGGACAGGTTGATATGCGAGAGAATCAGTTTTTGGTATGCAGAACATAAATATCAAATTTCCAAGTTTCTTTCTCAGTGTTTTATTGTTTTATGTACTTCTCATGGATGTGAGAACAATGTATAAAAATTTCTTCATGGTTAGCTGTGTGCTTTAAATATCAATTTATGAATGGGAAGACAAGTTTTCTTGTGCTCAGCGTTTCATTGATTGAGATGAGGAACATATTATTTTAATTGAATTTCTAATACGCATGGTTTCATATGGTGATCATCATCATCATCATAATTAGCATCACCACCACCACTTATGGAGATAGTTTAGGCCATCCTGCGTTCGGGAGGCTAGCTTCTTTAATCCTCTCGATGTGTACAGTCGAGTCTATCTCTGTAGAATACTCTCTCCCAAAAATGATTCTGTCATTAAGGTACCCAATGAGGGGCTAAGACCCTTTTTCTTCAGCTGGCTACTGTATTTGTCGAACTGTATAGCCATATCTCAGGCACCTTAGGACCCGGGGAATTTCACCTAATACAATAGTAGACAGATGAAGCAACAGAGGATTATAGATTTGAATGGACAAATTCTGGATGCAGTAAAAAGAGATATATTTTATATTTGCCAATTTATTATTTTACGTGTTGGAGGGTAGATAGTTATTGCGATGAAACACCCCAGCTTAAATTGCATAAAAGGGCTATTAACTTAGCTTAGGTGCCTGTATTGGACAATCGAAATGGAAACATAGGTATAATATTTTACACTGTTTCGTTTTCATAAATTGATAGTGGACTCTTTCATTTTGAAGATGCATTTGTCTACTTGAATGTGATTTACATCATTTTCAGAAATTGACAGTAGACCCTTTCATTTTGAAGATGCATTTGTCTACTTGAATGTGATTTACACGGTTTCATTTTCAGAAATGGACAGTAGACCCTTTCATTTTGAAGAAGCACTTGTCTACTTGAATGTGATCGTCACTTGCACATCAATCCTAGTTTT
>CAIGRQ010276967.1:0-26881 GCA_903798375.1 Fraxinus sp. D2006-0159
TCGATGAACAGGGGATTCAAGGTATATTCGGGCGGAGACGGTTCCAAGCGCTACCCACTGTTCGTCGCCGGATGGAGTTCGCGTCGGAATCGCTTCTAGGGTTTCAGAATCCGATTGGGAGCGCTTCTACGGGTTTCAGAGTTTTTCTCTCTCTTCGTCCCTTTTCCTTCCTTTTATTCCGTTAGATTTTCCGTTAGACTTACCGTTAAACCAACAAAATCTGTTACATAGACACTTTATATATAAGAAAGATATATATTTATCACAATATTTCTCTCTCAATTATTCTATTTTTGGCTATGGGTAATCATTTCTTTTAATTCTGCTCTCTCTATCAATTATATTAGGTATTGCCAACGATCCTCACAAGTTAAAACTCTTGACTTCGTCTCTGGACTTAGAGCTACCAAATCCCTAAATTTAACTTGTGGAAATGATTAAAATGTTGTTCAAATGATAAAAATAGCGTTCTTACTATTTGGTTATAATATAAATTGCATGGCTACTAGTATTTAAGTGATCATTTGGAGTATTTTCAACCTTATTACTTGACTTTTAAGTATTGGTACAAAAACTTCCAGTAAGAGAAAATTTAGGTATTGAACTTTTGAGTTTGAACCCTCTTTTCTCATTCATATTAAATTTATTCATTTCTTCTCCTTTGAAAATGTCTCCCCACAAAGAAAACGTATGCAAGGTAGAAATTAGTACCTAAAATAGTAACAATGTGGATGTAAGAATGGTGGAATCCCAATCTTCTGATGCAGCTCCATTAATCGTCTGCCTAGGAGAGCGTATAATCCTAGTGGGGCATTAGAAATCAACCACATGGTGGTAACTGTGACTAGATATTCGATCTTATACTCATGAAATATTGACTGGGAAGGCGTTGGTGTTTCGATGCCATCCAAGGATTTGACTGGGAAGGCGTTGGTGTTTCGATGCCATCCAAGGATAATGCTATGGGTACATAGCATTATCTATAAAGAACAATTATGTCAAATGCTATGTGTACTTTTATATACACATAGCATAATTCGTGTAGCTAAGGTTGGGAAGGGACGATGACTTCTGAAGACCAATAATGGTCAAAATTTACATCTAATGTGACAAATGATAACTTGGCATTGTGGCGTGAAACATTTTGTACTTCGGATTTGAATTATGCTATTTGTACATGAAAAATATACATCTTTATTCACATTCAATGATGTGTAAAAATTTGTGGCATTGATCGTTTTAAGTATTATTAAGATTAATGGCAAAAACATTTGTCACCTCACACACTACCAACTAAACTGTACCGGTAGCCTCGTTCTTCGAATTTAGTTAAATTTATAATTCCTTAGCCTATTGACACAACGACCACCCATTTCCTAGTTGTATGGCTTTTAACACATCCCAATTAGGACCAATTCGACGAATAAAGCCATTTGTACAATCTTTGTTGGCAATATATGTGTTCTAAAAATCCGTATCGTTGATTTAAAAAATAATTTTTAAAATGGATGGCGTAAATTCTTGTCAACTCATGATAATCAACAAAGTTGTCAACTATAATTGTACACTTAGCATGGTTCCAAATAAAAATGAATTCTATTTATATATTTAAACTTCTGTTAAATCGAGATTTATTTTTTTTTATTTTTTTATTTTTTTTTATTTTTTTTGGTTTTATACATTGGACGTTCTGTGATAATTCAAATTGAAAAAATAAAAATCAATACAAGCGCTTACCTTTAACGCATGGATATAAGCAACATATATTCATATTTGGTGGATATTTTAATTTAAATCAAAATTAACAATTAATCTCAAATATTAGTACTCATAACTTTTTAACCATGCATTTCATTAATTTTCATTAAAATCTAATTTTAATTCCCACAAAACAAAGGCATATTAAGGCCCTGTTTGAGCCACATTATTGTAGAATGAGAATGAAAAATATAGTCGTTATTGGGGCCCACACAAGAGATAGAAATTCAAAATTGATGTGATGGATAACGATCATATTTTTCATTTTTATGGTGAAAAATGAGAAACAAACGGGAGCTAAATGGACAAATTTTAATTGCTATTTATGTATATATTCTAAACGTATTGTTATTTATATTGACGATGATTCTTAGATAATTTTTTGTTACTCAATTTTTTTAACTCCTTTATGTCCTAAAGCATGCTACGTAATGTGCGTTTTGATTTGTGAGTATTTCTAATATGTAATTCCAGTTATCCAATACGGAATAATTCTCATGACGAAAACCAGCAATAAATAGTTGACTTATATTTCTTAAATTTCATGTGTATATAATTCTTACCATGATAATAATGATTATGTTATGTGGTTTAATTTTTGTAGGTTATGTTGACTTTTTAAATATAGTGCGACACAATAAAATAAAAGATAATTAGTACAAAATGTCCTCATCGTTTGCATTTATCGTACAAATCATCCCTATCGTTTCATATTTGACATTTACGTTCTCATTTGAATCTTTTTTGCGGAGTTGATCATGTCCGTCTCATTCCATCAATTCATTCCGTCAAATAAGGGTAATTAGTGCAAAATGTCTCTATCGTTATACATTCATTACGCAAAACATCCTTATCATTTGCATTCATTCTCCAAAAAGTTCTTATTGTCTATTTTTATATGTTAAAGCATTGTTAGATAACTAGTTTACTCTTCTCTTTAGATAAACAAATAGAAAAGGAAAAAAAAATATAAAATAAATAAATAATTACAATCAAAGTCTTAAAATTTTCAAATATTGAAACGAGTTCCACTTGCAATAATTTAAAACATCATTTAGCCAAAAAAAAAAAAAGAATCTGATATGAAATGGACAATTCATTCAACTCAACGAAGTACAACTTGTGACTTCACACTACAGGTAAAAAAACCCGACTCCAGCCAACCTACGCAATCAGCACTTGAACACCCCCGCACACAGTGGCAACATAAAGTTGTAACTTTAGTGAAAACAAAAAGATGTTGAAACACGAAACTTGATTACAGGAAAATAGCTAAATCCCTAAATATTGCCACAGTGAGATGGGAGTATGGATGGTGGTCATGGCTAGTGCGAAATTGGATAAGGAATAAGAATTATTTTATTTTTTTTAAAAATCTTGTTTTTCTTTCTTAATTATTTTCTTACTTTTTTTTATACTTTTAATTCCCTTTTTAATTATTTTGGTGGTGGTGGGGGTGGGGGTGGTGGTGGAGGGTAAATGATGGGGGTAGGGGTAGGTGGAGTTAATTGAGAAGATGAAATATTTTTCTTTTTTTTTAAAGTATGTTTTATATTGTTTTACATGCGACTCGCTTGTATTTTTCTAAAATCTAGCTGCAATAATTTTTTTTATTATATTTATTCTTTCTTTTCTATTTGTTTATTCAAAGAGAATGATAACTTAGTGATTTTACAATATTTTAATAAAAAAAAATATTACAAAATCTTTTTGCTTAATGAAGGCATGTATGTTTTGCTCAATAAAGGCAAGCGATGGGAACTTTGTACACCATTTAGTCATATTTCATAGAAGGAATTGACGGAATGAGACAAAAATGACCAGCTTCAAAAAGAAAAAAAGTAAAAATAAAAAAATGAAGAGGTTGAAATTAGGGTCCAATTGTCAAATATGAAATGACAGGGATAATTTGCATGAAGACGTTTTGTGCTACATAAATAATAAATGAAAAAAAATACAAGAAATAGAAAGAAATAAGGAGGACGCCCGCCCCCACGTGTCTTTTCTTGAAATGGTAAAAAATTGTAAGTCGTACAAAAGTCACATTGTTGTTAGTCGTACATAAAATAAACAGGATTTCTTTGACTCTGGGCCTTGGTTCCGCTCCAAATCTTTCGTGATCCATAAGGTGCGATTTTCGATTGAATTCTCACCTGGGTTTTTTTTGTTTTTGTGAATGCTCATATAGGTTTCCGTTAGAAATTTAATTGAATCTGGAATTTATGGTCATTTTGTGAATCCGAGGAATCTAACAATGAGGACGTAATGTTGTCTCGTTTTTGTTTGATTCTATCTTTGAATTTTCTTTTGACGTGTGGGCTGCATTGTTATTGAGGTGTTTGGAGTTTTAAATGATGAAGTTTTGAGCTGTTTGATTAGTTATTGGACGAAATGTATTAATTAACTGCTATAATGAAGTTAGATTTAATGGATCTGGTGTTCACAAGACTTTTCACATAGTAATGTCAATTGAATTTCATAGCTGCTATTATTTGGATCTGCTCATTCCGGGTGCAATAAACTAGAGCAGTCTTAATTACAGAACTTCCTTTTTTGTATGAATTGAGTCCCCGCTTGCTTCATGATATGTAGAGTTGAGAGTGTCTCATTAAATTATGTCTGGTTTTCTTGTCTTCCTATTATTTTCTCTAGTTTTTATTTTTTGGCCGGGTTATTTGGTTCATTACTTGACATTAAGTTTTAGCTCAAAGGTCAATGCTTCTTGATTAGTATGAACTTGTATTCTCTACTATAATTGCCTGCCATTGGTACGGAAGAAATTTTAATGCTAGAAAGAATGATCACTCGATCTTTGTGCCTTCAATGATTAATCTGAATTCCAACTGTTAACTTTTAACTTTTATCAGTTTCTTCAGATATTTTAATAACAACCGAAAATCTTTTGTTCTTCTTTAAATTGTTTCTTTTATTGGTTGCTTAGATTGGTAATATTGCATTAGATCATAATAAATCAGTGTTCTTCAGTTTTGAAATCCCCTATCTGAAACAAAATATTGAAATTTTATTTTAGGATCTCAATATAGTTTAGTTGAATGTTGGAAAGAGTTTTTAGGAATTTTTGCTCCAAGGCCACAATTCCGAGCCATAGTTTATTAATCTGCACCATATCAAAGAACCAATAAATTCGTCATAAAATTCAGTGGGCTCATCATTTCTCATTGATAGATCCAGCAAGTGGTATAGCTGGAAATTTCTTCTTTCCAGCTACACCTTTTGGACAGCATATCAGCCTCTTTAGCGCCTTGATATACGACTCACAAAAAATTGTCCGTTTCCCTCAATTACTGCTTTAAAATTTACGTTCTTCCACTTTTGCACTCTAGATAGACTGGTTTCTTTACTCTTTCATGCGTGGATGAATACGTGTCGTAATGGACCGACTAGTTTGATGAGATGTGACACTTATCATTGTTTCCTATTACAGATGTCAATATAGAGTTCCGTAGAGCTGCTAGCTTCTTCCTTTTCGCATGCATAAATATAGAGGGCTAAAGACTCATTTTTAGTTCGTATTAGGGTTATCTAATAGCGTTTCACATACACTACTGAATTCAGGCTGCTGAAATTGATACAATAAAGGGGATCATCTCTTCTCAGGATGAAGGCTTTAATTCTCGTAGGAGGGTTTGGCACTCGATTGAGGCCATTGACTCTTAGTGTCCCTAAGCCACTTGTTGAATTTGCTAACAAGCCTATGATCTTGCATCAGGTATGTTATTTGAAATCCGCAGCTTTTTTTATTTTGAATTATTTCATTGATTTTGACAGTCAAGATCGGCAAATTTGAACCCCTCCATGTTCATGTGTATCTCTATTCAAATATGCAAATTCCACTTTGTTTTTATTTATGATTACAGAATTTCAGCATGGTTTGCTCATTCAGAATCCTTGACTTCTACTTGTTATTCTTATTTCTAAAATTTTTCATTTTCTTCCAAAATGATTATAAAAATTTGTAAACATTCTTTATTTCAGAGGCTTGGTTTTTTTTTTCAAATCAATCCATAATTTTTAGCTCTTCTATAATACTATTCAATGCTATCCAATCCTCCTTGCCAAATATACCATAAATATTTGTCCATTATGCATTATAAATATGCCATTTGACGTTGAATCAGATAGAAGCTCTCAAGGCTATTGGAGTGACTGAGGTAGTCTTGGCTATAAATTATCAGCCCGAGGTAAACCTTGCAAGTTCAGTCATATTGATTAAATATTTTTATTGTGCAAAAAAAAAAAAAAAAACTGGAGTATGGCTAACGAAGAGACTACCTTCTTTTTCAGGTGATGCTAGACTTCTTGAAAGAATTTGAGGCAAAGCTTGGGATTACAATTACATGCTCACAAGAGACTGAGCCACTTGGAACTGCAGGTCCCATCGCTTTGGCCAGGGATAAACTGATAGATGGTTCTGACGAACCATTTTTTGTTCTTAACAGTGATGTTATCAGTGAATACCCACTCAAAGAGATGATTGAGTTCCACAAATCCCATGGTGGTGAGGCATCTATAATGGTGACCAAGGTAACATCACGTTAATGTTCGAAGTCCCTTATTGACTAAAGTTTGTTGACAAGAAGCTAATTTTACTTGTTGATATAGGTGGACGAGCCTTCAAAATATGGTGTTGTTGTTATGGACGAATCCACTGGACAAGTGGAGAGGTTCGTCGAGAAGCCAAAATTATATGTGGGTAACAAGATCAATGCTGGCATTTACCTGCTGAACCCTTCAGTTCTTGATCATATTGAATTACGTCCCACGTCAATTGAGAAAGAGGTGTTCCCTAAAATTGCTGATCAAAAAATGCTCTACGCGATGGTCCTCATCGGGTTTTGGATGGACATTGGACAACCGAAGGATTACATCACTGGCCTGAGACTTTACTTGGACTCCTTGAGAAAGAAATCTTCACCGAAATTGGCCGCTGGATCTCACATTATTGGAAATGTCCTGGTGGATGAAACTGCCAAAATTGGGGAGGGTTGCTTGATTGGACCAGATGTTGCAATTGGCCCTGGCTGTGTAGTAGAATCGGGTGTTAGGCTTTCACGCTGCACCATAATGCGGGGGGTCCGCATCAAGAACCACTCGTGCATTTCAAGCAGCATCATTGGCTGGCACTCAACTGTTGGGCAATGGGCTCGCATAGAGAACATGACCATTCTTGGAAAAGACGTTCATGTTCGGGACGAGATTTACAGCAATGGAGGCGTGGTTTTACCTCATAAGGAGATCAAATCTAGCATCTTGAAGCCAGAGATTGTAATGTAAAGATCTGTGTTTGTAATATAGTGTGTGGTGTTTGAGATTTTTGTTCATTTCCTACTTTCAGTTCTCTTTCATTCCAATTGTAAAAGTCAAGTCTTTCGGTCCATTTAAGGTTCCATTTCAATTAAAGTCGCAAGTATGGTCAGTTGTGTAATCTCTAGTGTAAATAGATATAAATTATCAATTTCTTTGTTATTGGCATATATTTGATTTGAGGATGGCTACATAGATAGTTTTGTGCATATTATCAGATGATTATTTGTTGAAGTTACGTTTATATTGTTCTGTTCCACATAATATCGTGTTTCTTCCTTCGAGCAGTTGTATGTTCGACATATATTAAATGATTTGGGACATGGAGGATTTGTTATCGAAAATTCTACTGACTTCCTTCACAAATTCTACCGCGTTGGAGTTGGTTAAAACTTTTTTGTCATATTTTGTTTGTAGGAAGAATACCATACATGATGTTCTGTCTCTTGGCAGATTGTTTATATTTATTTTGTTTGTTAGTCAAGAAATGATGTGGGAGTCGACGTCATGGTAAAAATTATGAATTTTGCTATTTGTACAAGTATCAATGGCAACTTTGTTGACAATGTGATGTGTTGGCAAAAAGTTGTTGGCTACAAAAATAACATTTTGTTAAATTGTCCATGACATAATGCCACGTGATATTTTGTAAACGAAATTGTACACCAGGCATGGCTCGTTAAATTATAAGGAGAGCCACGTCAATTTTAATGAAAAATTAGTGATCTTACAATATTTTAATGAAAAAAATATAGGCTTATTAGTACAAAACGTCCATACGTTTGACAGTTAGTGTGCAAAACGTCCAAACGTTTCATTTTTTTGCATTTTCGCCCATCTTTCAACGTTTCGGTGTGGAAAACATCCTTTTCACTATTTTTTTGTGTAAAATGACCAAAATATCTTCAGTTTTAAATAAAACAAATAAAATGAAAAGAAAAATAAAAAATAAATTGTAATTATATTCCCAAACTTTTTAAAAAGTGCAAGTGAGTCCAAAAGTCTTACTAAAATGCTTAAGCACAAAACGTCCCTACGTTTGACATTTAATGCGGAAAACGTCCTTACGTTTCAAATATGTTTGTACTTGCTTAATGGTACAAAACGCCCATACGTTTNTAAAAAGTGCAAGTGAGTCCAAAAGTCTTACTAAAATGCTTAAGCACAAAACGTCCCTACGTTTGACATTTAATGCGGAAAACGTCCCTACGTTTCAAATATGTTTGTACTTGCTTAATGGTACAAAACGCCCATACGTTTTAACACTTATTGCGAAAAACGTCCTTACGTTTGACGTTTTGTGCTTAAGCATGTCGATCCTTTTTCTTGTGACTCAACGGTAATTTGATCTCTCGAATTTTTGGTAATATATATACTTGATAGTTCTGAAATTGATTTCTAAGGTTACTGCAAAACATTATTTTAGAGTACACATATCAGCATTCAACTGTCATATTTAATATCATTCATTTTCTGGCTGAGCATTTTGTTGCTCTTTTTTTTTTTTTTGGGGCAGAAAAAAATTTAATCATTTCTATAAAACGTTTTAAAGTCAGAAATGTGTACATCATGAATTCAAAATTGTGTTCGTGTGTTGATCGTGTCAATCACAAGTCATTTAAATCGAGGCCAGAAGCCAAAGCATGACATAAGAAGATACAGCAAGAAGAGACCATGATGCAAAAGCAAATGCTATGGATATCTGGAACATATTGCACGAGAAATTAGTCTCTACTTTGCAGATATCTGTATCTTTAGTAAAGAGTACCGCCACACCAGCTGATGAACATGATGCTGCAAGTGATAGAGTCGCTGTCACCTGCAATCACGAGTTAGATCTTAAAATCCAATATGTCGAGTGCAAGCCAAGAATAAAAATAATTCTATCTCAAAAAAGAGAATTAAGACCATGTTTGGTACACCGGATTAGTTCATACAAAGAATTAAGTATAAAATTATAATAAATATTAATAGGTAGATTTTTTATTTTTTTTAATCAAAACGTTTGTGATGGCGTGTTTTATTAATAATAGAAATAATATCAGAAAACAGCTTAGAAGGGGGCCAGAGCTAACCTCCAGCAAGTGAAAAGTAAAATGCCAGAAACCAAACTAAGAGACTTGTCCCACCAACATGGGAAGTACATGAGAAAATAAAGAAAAAAAGGCTTAAATATTCAAGATTAGCCAGCCGACTTCCCTGAACCAAGTGCTCTCTTCAGAACAAAAGATTCACTCAGAAGCCAACCTATTCCAAAGTTTGATCCTTTGACAAAAGCTCATCCACACCTTTGTAATAGCTCTCCACAGTCCCAACCTCAAAATCTGTACCTATTTCATAGAGACATTAAACCATACCTCTTTGGCAAAATTTCAGAAAGCTAAGTACAACTGCTCCAAAGTTCTTATACTAGAAAATTCCACCTCTCAGTCACTTAGTTATCTTCAAGAGAAATATTCACTTCTAAGCTTCATATCTTTGTGACCAAAATCTTGAGATGGATAATGTATGCCTGAAAGACATGAACATTGATGATGATCTGGACAATGCAGATTATGTAAGTTAAAAGACAGAACATCTCGTGCCTACAGATATTTTGGAACCTGATCACGTTATAGCAAGGTATCACTGTAGCTGTGGAAATTTATGTAGTGTTCTCAGCCATCTTTCCAGACACGAAGTGCTCACTTCTAAACACGAGTTTCTTTGTGAAGCCTATAATCATTACCACCTTCAGAATTTAATCTTACAACAGCATCTTATCCTTTTACAATTGTGAATAGCATTCTGCAGTCCCGACTTCAAAATCTGCTCCTATTTAATAGGTGATCATGTTAAACCACAAATTTCCTATTCTTTCTAACCTCAGCAACTAATTTTAAGTAAACCAGGTTGAGTTTCTCCAGTGTTCTTTTGAAAGAAAATGTCATCTCCCAGTGAGTCAGTGCTAACTTCAAAAGAAAATTCTTCGATAAAATTTCTCTTGCTGCAAATATCTCAGAATCTGATCATTGTTGTAATACAGTGTCAGGGTAGAATTACACATGCGCGCGTATTAGTGTAGAATTATGAGCCACCTTTTCCATCAATAAATGTTCTTTTCAGAACAAAAAAAACTGCTTCTCTATGAAACTTCTACCAAAACGAAAATCTTGATATGACAAAGATACACATTATATCCACAAGCATTTATTTGGATTATGATTGTTGCTCTGGTATTTCATTGTCCCAAATAAAGTGTGTGAAAGATTTGAATGGCATCTAACTTTGGGATATGCAATCCACTTTGAGTACCCTTTAGGAATTTGCTCATCCAATCAGTGGGTATCATGGGTGCAAAGAGTCTAAATGAATTGAACAATCAACAATAGGTTATTCAAGCTTGGCTTGATTGGTTAATGAACTGATCTTAAACTAGCTTAAATAGCTAGCAAAAATCACTGTAATTAAATATTCAAACTCAACTTAAATGTCCAAACCCCATCCCTATGAAAAGAAAAGAATCTCTCTCCCTCTGTCCAGGTATTCATTCTACTCTACTCTATTGGGGACGAGGGATGGGAAAATTCCAGAACACCGAGATAAGTCAGTCAGTCTAGTTCCAAAGAAACAAAGATTATATGTTGTTTCGGTGACATGGAAAACCAGCCACTCAGTCCAAGTCTTTTTTTTTATAAAAAACTGAAAACCAACGAGATAACAAATTTTTAAACTTTTTGAGTAATTGTCAAGGTTTGTACGGTTGATATATAATCCACCATACCTAACTTGTAATAAAAGATGTCAAAATAGGTCAAAATCTGTTTGAATGGCTGAATTGATCTGGCCTTTGAGTGATCTGTATATTATATATAAAGTTTACAAGAGAGCTATAATGGAATTCTACCAATTGCCGAGTGATTCTAGCAGTCTAGGTTTATATGGAAACTATTCTAACTGTACAAGCCTACGTAAATTAAGGAAAGAAGAATAGAAGGAAATAAGATTGATTATGGACAGCAAAGCTGTCCATTGACAAAAGAAACTCCTAAACCTAATTGGTGGAGCTGGAATAGAACCAAACAAATTAATTATGACTCAATGGCTTCAACTATTGAACCAGACTGGACAAAAGTAACTGAATTTAGACCAGTTAGGTTTGGTGCTTGCAACTGGGCTCAATAGCAGCAAACCCTTTTTCTTTGTTGACCACTCTGATTTCTCATGCAATAAGCCAAACCAAATAAACAACTCATTTGAAGTTCATTGCCTGTTTCAACAGCTCATATAACCAAAACACACTCTCCTTTTCAAGGAGATTGAATAGAAATGATCCCTTGAAATTAATTAAAATGAAAAATATATAAATAAAGTACATCAAGCAATACTAGAGACACGAAAAAATTGTCATTGAAAAATGTCCCAAGCTTTGTTCTGCACTTACCATTTTTAGCTTTTGTTACGGTACTTCGGCATTGTTTCTCAGGTTGTGTACCTCCAGAGATGCTAAACGTGAAGTGAGAAATTTAAATGTGAATTTAGTACTTGGTATGAAGGACATTTCAACGGTTACGATGATCATAGTTTTAAAATATTTGATCTTCTTTTTTTGACCAAGATTTTAGAGCACTTTGAATCCCAACCACAATTATGTATCAACCATCATAATGACGTCAGATGAATGATTTGGCAGTAAGGGTGACCTGAGCCAGTTGAATGGGAGGAAAATTAAACTTGTGGAAGGATGATGATGCCTCATGAGGACAAATAAAGAGAAGCACACTAACAGCATTATTATTGTCCCTAACAGAGATTCTCGATCTTTAAGGAATACAAAGTGTTGACAGATGTGAAAGGTAGGGGTGGTGGGAGCGAGCAAACAGGAGTGTTTGCACCTGCCCATGTGCAAGAGAGGAAAAGAGAGATGGGAAAGTGAGGCAAGATTCATCTCAATTCAGAGGGAGTTTCAGGTGCTCCATCCATAATCAATTGCCACTTTTCAGGTCTCCTGGAGCCTGTGCTAATTCTACAGCCCTGAAGTAAATTATCTCTTATTCACAATGCAAGTGGTTATGTTATGCTTTGCATATTTCCTAATACCCTCATGAGAGACATTTACAGTTCACTGATTTACTGCTAACGTAAAGAGTTTTATACAGCACAAATGAATGACAGCTCTTCCTGGGAAAGTAGAAAAAACAAATCAAAACGACAAGAATATCATGCAGACATTTGACATTTGACACTTAATGCATATCGTATATGCATTAAATTAGAATCATATATTCATTAAATTATAATCAAAACCTGAAAGGTTTTGTAGATCAAGATAAATTCCTTGAGCCAGAAAGAAAAAATATGAAAGAAATAAAGAAAGAAAGAAAAAGTACAAGTCAACTTCTGGGCATTGTGGACTGTTGATTAAGATGGGTTGACAAGGGGAAAGTAGCAATTATGTGAAATCATTGCAACAGTTTCCTTCGGCCAGTTTCAAATGTGGCATCCTAATTACAATTATTGATGAGATAACAGCATGCTCTTGGAAGTAATGAAACAAAAGAAGCCAAAGAGGAATTAGTTACCCAGTCACCAACAACAAACAGGCTCACAATGATTTGATTATGCAGGTCTTTATTGAACTTCAAAGCATGTACGTCTATGCAGGCAAGTCCAAAGCTCCATAAAAACTGAAGCCCCATTGATGCTATTAAGTAGCTGAACAAATTTTTTCTCCAATTAGCTGAAGCACTGTAATAATTAACCACCCCTAGACAGTTGGAATTTAAAAAGGGGAAGGGAAATTTGGAAAAATGATCCAAAAAGTGAAGTCTTTGATTTTCTATGCTTGAAAATGATTCAGCATTCCAAGTGTTATAAATCAAGCAAGAACACCAATTACGATTTTAATAATAATTTTATTACTTTGTACAGAGCAATAAAATTGTTGCATAAAAAAGAAAAAGACATAAAAAGTAAATAAATAGAGAAGTTGAGGGAAAAATAACTTTGAACAAATCTATATACTAGCTCGACATATAACTTAAGGAGAAAGAAGAAAGTTCAAATTGGTATAACAGTGTGCTGAAAATCTCAACAAAATATTGACGGCACTGCACAGGAATGGGTGGACACTCAGGACTCAAGCTACATATTATTGCAAGAAGATAAAGTTAATGTTAAATATGGTTGTACGAGTCCTAACATTTCAAATACCTGAAGTTTTTTTATCACTGCTGTGTTATTAAAAAATAAATAAAAAATAGTAGACAGGTTCTACAATGATCCATGAATATAGATTTCTTTCCATCAAGATTAACCAATGGTAAAAGAATATGTGGTAAAATTATGCAATCTAAGATGTCTAATATAACTGAATAGCATGGAGTTTGCAAACCTCATATTTTACTAGATGCATTAAATGGAAATTATTACAGCTTATTTAAGGAATAGTTATTTGTAAAAATTTAATTAATCATGGTGCTCAAGATTTGATTAAAAAAAAAAAAAAAAACTTCAGACTTAAAGAAAATGAAGAGAAGCACAGCTTATCATGAAGTTCTAAGCACGGACTGTGATATCTAAGTTACGCAACGTCTCAACCAAGTATTACTTAAACTAGTAGCTTCATGTATAAATTGTCTAAACCACACGTGATCATTTTACTTAATGATACATTATTATTAAGATTTGATGTTCCATCTTCTTGTTAAGTGGACCGGCCAAGACCTTGAATTTTGATTATCATTCTTGTATTTAAACGGTGTGAGATTTTACACTTAACAATCATGATATATCCAACCCAAACACTGGGATTAACAATACATCAAGATATGCTGTACCAATTCAACGGGCTAGAAAGATTACCTTTCACTCTTAGTCTTATCTACCAAACTGTCACGTCAACACAGTATCTCTCCTTCAGATGTCACCACAAATTATTTGCTAGATCATCACAAATTACTTTACCACTTACATACTTCAAAATTCCGGGGACTCCAGTGAAACATGGAAAACGCAAACACTATATGTAGTCATCAAGCAAATTAAACACCAAGTTTACGAAAAGTTACTAAAATCAGAAGTACAGCCCAAGGCAAAATAAATTCTCACCCACACACCCCCTCACCTTTAAAAAGGAAAAAAAAAAGAAAATTAGGTTCAAAGGTATGTGTGTATTACGCGTAACTATATGATAAATTGATGGTTTGTCTCAGTTGTGTAGAACATCTGATTACATGAGAACATTCACGTGCATTATACTGTCGAGGAGGAATCTCTTTCAACGATCACTAGTCATTTCTTGAACCAACAAATTGGGTAGTCCTATCTTCTCTATCTACCCATCCTTACAAATGAAATAATTATTCCAAAGACAAGAAATTAGTGCATATTTCTTCTTTTAGAGCTGACTCTTCTTTTTCATTTTTATGGAATTGATCAAATTGCAAGTGGAATAACCCAATTACGCTAAAAGAAAACAATACCCCAAGCAGATTCATATTTTCCAATCCCCACATGTAAACCCAGAAACAGGAAACAGATGAAAAAAACAATGAAACTTTCAAGAAATAGCAGTGACCAAGAATGAAATTACCAAAAGGCAGTAGTAGTAGAAAACCCAGACGCAGACGCCATAATTCCAATTGAAGAAGCTGCAAACAAACTCTGCCCAATCCTTAATATGAGCCCACTTTTTGTTCCTGGACTCCCAAACAGCTCTTTCATCTCTCTATTTCTCTCTCTAAGTGCATGTGTTTAGTAAAGATTGAATCTTTATGAGATGGGTTTTGCTTTCCCAAAAATCTGGGACAGTTGGAATTGGATGCTCCTAGACTGTCAGAACATTCCCATGTTTATACTTGTTGTGAACAAGAACAAAGTAGAAATCCCCTTTCCTTTAATGGCTGTAAAAATGAAAGTAACAATTATGTTTTAATATAATTTTTGTGACGTTTTTTACAGTATTTATTCATTGTTGACAAGAGTGAAGATCGGAGGCGTAAATTGGATGGGATCTGAATCATCTGTTATGATCATCATATACGCGACTCTTTCAACAATACCAGCCAATGAAAATGACAAACATACCACTTTTACATAAGATGTGATATTTTTGAAAATTTTATGGTAAAAAATTAGAAAAAAGTTACAAGATCATGTTCAAAATTGTATTATAAAAAAAATTATAATTAAAAATAAGGGTCAATTGGGACTAACTCTTGAGATTGTCTTTTATTTATTTAGTTTTTTACAGTCAAAACAAATTACTGAATTAGTCAAACAAATTACTGAATTAGTCAAACGTGAAAAAGTTGATGCTTATTTTAACTTTTAACTTATATTTTTGAATTGAAAGAATTGAACCGAAACGAATCATCTTCAAACAACACACTCCAGAAGCCAAAATTTTGACATTACAACATTTTGACACAAAAGTCCTTAATACGTATTTTACTCTTATTTCATTTTCTTATGGTCTTGTTGATGTGACAAAATAATAAGATAGTTTTTGATCAATTTTTATGGATTTTAATTAAATAAGGGTATTATAATGCTGAACTGTTACAACTATTTTAAAAAATATTAGTACAAAAATCTCCAATTTCATCAATCCTTCATCCGTCTTTACATGTGAATAAATTGAAACAAGTCATCCTAATCATGTCAAACTACAATAATTTCAACCTCCTAATTTTTTGCAACTGCCCATTTGGTGAAATTCAATTGGTTGGTGAGGTCAGTGAGAACATGCTGATGCTTAGATTTTAATTTGTGCTCTTATTTCATTTTAATGTTTCCTTGTGACGTAATTCTGACTCTGACCTCTTCAATTGGGTATTAGCCCAAGGTGCCGAACCAATATACTAAATGGCTTGACATGTTCACTCTTTCTGATTGAGTCAAAGGGAGGCCAAACACATCATACTAGTAATCTTAGATCGGCAACAACACGGCTCAATTTCCACCATCGTTAGGTCCAGCTTCGTCCATAGACAAGGTGTCACCAAAGGAGCAAAAGACGAAGATGCCCCAGTAGAAGAGCTTTATCCATGACCTTCACAATAAAAGAACCAAATCTTTCCGACCCCAAACTTGTATAAATGGTAAACATACTTTCAGAAAATACTAAAATTTTTGTGGTGCCTGGGGCAATTATAGGATATCTTCATGCCATGTCAAGTAGTGTAAATGTTTAAAATGTAAATATATCTGGAATGTCAAACCACTTTTAAAACAATGCCACTCGTGCCAAGCAATCGAGCACATCAAGCTAGCAGTTGTAAGCGAACTAAAGAAGAGGCTTATAAGCGAAAAAATATTAAGAGGGTCCTGCCCTCCAAAGAGATTTTAATCAGAATCCTCATGAAATTTTGAGATGCCAATGAAGTGCCTAACTGCTCTATTACATAGTACATTGGGTGGGAATGATGTCAGATATCGAATCTCTGATTAAAACCAAAACCACACATCCATCGATCCATTCCCAGACTTCTAATTTGAAGACGGTTAATTTGACCAGACAGCTTCATCAAATTCTAGTGTCATAGAAAACCACTGCGTAATACTTGGGTTGTGCAGGCTCAACCCTGCAAAGGTAGGTCCTTGTGAGTGTAAACAATCCCTTTATCACCATTCACAACTTGTCCACTTCCTCTTCCAATCCTACATCAGATGGTGGTAAAATATCAGGGAAATAAACTCGAAACTCATAAAAGTTTGCAAAGCAAAAAATCAAGTAATATACTAATATCTGAAAGCTCCAGATTAAAGATTCTCAATGCTTCAAAAGACAATTTTTAGCTCCAATGCCATAAAGACCTTAGCATTGAGAATGGAGTACCCTAACTTGTCAACATGATGACCTTTGAGTTTTCTATTTATATAAAATAAGGCAAATGAATTAATATTTTGGAAGCGTTTCAATAAATTAGTATTTACCCTAAAGCAAACTCTTAGAAACACAACAGTCAGTGTCTCATTGATCATCTATGAAAATAAGGGATCATCTGCCAATGATTAACACTGCATTTGAAAACTTCTAACACTCTGTTGTTTTAATACGTGTGTATTTGACTAGTCCCAAGAGTGCAAATATCCAGCAGAAAGATAATCAAGTAAATTCACGACAAAAGAAGAAGAAGAAGTAGTAGTAGAGAGAGAGAGAGAGAGAGAGAGAGAAAGATTTTGGAGACGTACCATCTCGTCGTTAGCAATCCTTCAACACCTACGGGACCACGTGCATGAATCCGACTTGTACTAATCCCAACCTGTCATCAACCACAAATATATGATAGATAACACTCGGATATCAACAACCGAACAAAACGTTAGACAACATACCTCTGCACCTAGTCCAAAACGGAAGCCATCAGAAAATCTCGTACTCGCATTATGGAAAACAGCAGCACTGGTAACATCAATACTTGATGTTAAATTCATTGAAGAGGTTATGATATCCATGTTAAATTAACTAAATATATCAGATAGCAAATGCAATGGTGCAATGTAATATGACCAAGAGACCAAGCACCTGTCAACTCCATTTAAAAAGACTTCTGCAACTTCACAGTCTTCTGTAATGATGCAATCAGTATGTGCACTGAAATTAAGAAGGAACTTCAATTGACAACAAACACGTAGAATACAAATGAACACAACAGCAGAGAAATTCAAGAAGCTAACTTGCCTCCCATGCTGATGTATATGATCAATGGCAGCATATACATCATCAACAATTTCAACAGTGCAAGCGAGTGAACTATATTCATGATGCAAGGAATGTGCCTCTGGAATATCCAGTAAAGAGCTCGCCCGAGGTCCACCAAATATTACAACACCTGAAGCAGATGGACATAATTAGGGTATGCAAAATGTGAATGAGAAAATAAACAGTACTTAAACATGCTGACCCTGAGAAGTGACAAAACTTCGTTAAGGTAATTTACAGATCCAGAGGTTTCCAGAAAGAAAGCAAATAGTGAATTATAATAAGTTTTCAAAATGAGTGAAGGCTTATATTCCAAACCATCAAACTGTAGGAGACTTTAAAATACATCCAAGTTTCAGTTTAAATAATACTGGTTGAACCATCAATAACATGCCAATCATCCCAGAATGTGGGACATGAAGTAATCAACCAAACATTAGGAAGCAGAACAGGGACAGCATACACACAAGCATAAAACTTTGATGAACTTCGAAAGTGCAATGATTGTGTGGGAAGGTTGAGGGGACAGGTTATGTTTGGGTGCATGGATTCAAGGTAAATTTTGCTATAGAAACCCAACCTTTGACTTGAAGTTCCATAATAATGTCGTTCAGGGCACCAGTCTGTACCAACTCCTTGTGAACAAGAAGTGTTTCCTAACAAGTAAAGAAAGCATCATTAGAAACGATCTTTTAATAATAGAAGATCATATATGAAAAGACAAAAATCATCTATAAAAAACATGCCATTGCATTGCAGGCTGCTGGATAATCTGTTTTTGCATCCAAAACAATCTGTTTTGCCATATCCATATTAGCAGACTCGTCTACATATACGTGACATATTCCATCTGGGATGAAAAGAACACAGCTTTACTAAATCTCCCAACATACGGAATGCATGATAGGCTCAAATCTCAATTACACTTTTTTGTGCAGGATAATATAGAGAAATAGTCATTTAAAGTAAACTTTTTGTACCAGCATGACCAAGAACTGGAATTTTTGTTGAAGCCTTGATTTGAGAAACAAGTTTATTGCTGCCTCTTGGTATCACAAGATCAATCACATCATCCAGCTGCAATCGAAATGTTAATGCCAGTTTCAATTCATGTATCATACAACCATAATAATTGGATAAAAGAGTCATGGAATCATTAATCGATATTCTCAGTTCAAGCCACCTTCAGCAATTCAGGGATCTCTCCTCTAGAAGTCACCAGTCCAATGAGTCCCTCGCCAACATTTTTTGGGATGGCTGAAGTGATTACCTAAAACAATAAAAAATGGGTAGAACTTCATAATAACCATGATAAAATATTGATATAACTCAGGGTTGCAATGACCCTAAAACAACTAATTATTCACAAGATTAAACCTTGTGCAAAATTGCATTTGATCTTCTGGCCTCCTTTCCCCCTTTTAACAGAAGCCCATTCCCACTTCTAATTGCTAATGAAGCTATCTGTTACAATCAATAGAAGACCATAAGTTTGTACAGTTGAATATACAAAAATGTTTGTCCATGGCTGTACAATGAGTCCGGAGTCAGTTCACTGATCATAGTTTATGACTTGATACAATTTTGTCTTGTAATAACAAATAAAATATGGACAAAATCAGAAAACAAATCGACATCCAAAATGGTCAGAAGTCATCCAAAAGTTGCTGCATTTTACAAACCCTTTAAGTTGACATATGAAATAATTGTAAGATAATTTTACAGCGTTTGTGGGTAACATTCAAAAGGGAAACATTTTATCAATCGGTTAAAACTTAAAGCTCTTTTATTGTGGAACTTAGATGGCAGGGAATGCCTTGCTTGCACTTAAAGAAGCTCCTATTTCCAAGAGCCATGAAAAAGCAGTACAAGTTAGAGGAGAGAAAGGTAGATCAAAATTAACACGATTGAAGTAGTTGCAAGGATTTGGTTTATTTGGATCTTCGATAAGGGCTAGCCTTGGATCCAATGTAATAGTAATTGAGGATTTGCATAACCAATCTCAAGTTTATGGTGAACACGGCTTAGATGTTGTTAGCCTTGGATCCAATGTAATAGTAATTGAGGATTTGCATTACCAATCTCAAGTTTATAGTGAATACGGCTTAGATGTTGTTAGCCTTGGATCCAGTGTAACAGTAATTGAGGATTTGCATAACCAGCTTAGATGTTATGTAATGCTTTAAGCTAAAACATGGAACTTAGAGAAGAAATTTTTTTGTCGTCTGAAAAAAAAATAAGAAGGGGACAAAAAGAAAAACGTTTTAAAATCTTTCACAGGCTGCATTTACGATTGTCGGATCATGTTGCTAAAATGAATTTATCAATTAAAGATCATGACAGCATCCCATAACTGCAATTTGGAGCTGGATATATAGTAAGTATTACTAAAACAAGCACAAAAAACCACTGTGTGGTGATATTCAACATAATAGCAACAGTTTTTATTACAATATTAGTATAACATCAGTCTATTGCACAGAAGCACCATACAACCAATTAACCACAATCTTTCTGATAGTAAAAAGGTCAATATTTACCTGAACTAATGCTTCAGGTCGAGACTCAAAAATAATCAAAAGAACGCCCAAGGGAGATGACAACTTATCCAATATGAATCCTTCTGAGAGCTGCAGATATTATCAGTTAGTAACAGTCTTTATGCCCAAATATATTATTCATGGTTATACGCAGAGAACTTGGTTTTGCAAACGAAAGAACAGCTATCTCATGAGTTTTTGGAGCTCCCATTGATCTCTATCGAACCAGAACAGAGCGTGTTGGCTATTTGTCTGAGCTAGAGCTTGGAAAGGCAAGCTCACAAATTTTAAATTGTTTTTCATGTATACTAAAATTGAGTACTAATATTTGAAATTTCTCATGCTGAGCTTGCATAGGGTCTCAAAATACAATTGAGTCAAGCTCGAGATCCAGTTTGAACTCCCTATATTTATACTCAAGCGCCAAATTGATTGGCCATACTTTATCCTGATATACTATACTAGTATACTTGGGCAGAACATTGAGTCCTAAAACAGTATGGTATTCTCCAGCTCAGCTCATGTAAATAAAACATCTTCAACCATACTTTTCCTATTAGATGAAGTAGTGTCACACGTTTTGGATGGTGGACAGATTAAATTATGAGCCCTGTAGCAAAATCCTGAATAGGGCAACAAGCACCATTTTCTAATATTGTTAGTACTAGCAAAGGGAAACAAAAAAAGAAGGAAGTCCCATAAAAAGGTTGAACAGGTATTTTTATGTGCTCCACATTCTATTAATTATTATCCTCAATACCCAATTTGCTTACCTCTGTTCTCTTCGACACACGACCAACCGGCTCCTCCATGTTTGCAAGCACACGAATAGCATTTGCAAGACTTGAAACCTATAATGATAAAAGCTATTTAAGAGAGGAAGAAATAGAGAATATGAAAAGCGTAGTTTTGTGACAACATTTTGTTCAAAAGATAATACATGCCTAATGCCTATAAGGTAGTGTCTTACCTTACCAGGCTTCAAGGCTAGCCTAGAAACCAATGATTTTTCATATCCAGCTTGCTGTGCCTCAGCAACATCAGCTTCATTCTCAGCAATAATTAGTTTCTCATTTGCTTCCAGTGCATCAGCGATATCCATCAAAATTTTACTCCTTTCTTGTGAAGACATGGCCTGAAGGGAAAGAATTAACAATCAACCACATTTGTTCTGGCATGCAAAATTCATCTCAGATTGCTCCTCAAGTTTTCTTACCTGTAGTCTTCTAGAACTTTCCCTAGCTGCAACTGCCATTTCTCTAGAACCCACTTCTCCAAATGGACCCCATTTATTAGCATCCCGATGAAATAGAGTACCAATTCGCTTCCCATTTAATACTTTCAATATATTGTCAGCAGCAAAGCCACTTCATCCATGGTAAAAGAGAGATGGGGCAGAGTGAGATTAAATTCTGCTAAAAATAAAGCACTAAAAAGCATAAAGCAGCAATTCACACTTGATAACAAATAAATCGTCAGTGTACAGATTTAAAGGTATCAACTTCATAGAAGACATCAGCTCTGACAAGGAGGACTGCACTGGAGAAAAAGTTTCAATCATTTACCCTCCATCTAAGGACTTGTGAGAAGCATATGCTCCATCAATTAATATTTATTATATAACTTGAGCAAGTAGTAGGTTAGTTATTTATTTTTTAATTCTGCAAACTACTTCATACCGCTTGCTCAGATTTTAGAAGCAAGAAACAAAATTTAAATACTGTATGCAAATTGATACCATCATTTGCGGCATCAAGTTTCCCATGGACTTGGAGAAAAAAAAGTATAAAAAATTCTATGGATGATGGATCATGTGTTATGAAGTATGCTGAAAACTAGTCTTGCTACAATCAGTTGCGTATACTTAGTTGTATTGTTATCTACCATGATACTTGCAGTGAGTAATTTTGCTCAGTGATAACGCAAACTGATTGGGTCCATAATCACTTTCGTTGCGTGCTTTCATGCTGAAATTTCAACTATTATGATTTTGCAAAATCATTTTATCAGATACAGAAAAAAATTGCTTTTGACTTCTCTGAAGTTTCTAAACTAAGAACTGGCAATAGGGTAAACAAAGTTTATTTAAAAGAAGCATTAAGAATTCACAAAATGAGCAATAGTTTGTTTTATGGATTAGAATTGATATCTGATGCCCGTTCAGATCCAAATGTTGAAACTTTCTACAGGAAGGCAGTTTACCTGGTGATAACAACAGGGATCCCAGCATGAGCAGCATAAACAGCAGCTTTTACTTTAGCAGTCATGCCCCCTCTTCCCACCCTAGACTTGTCTCCAAAAGTTATTACTCCTTCATGCCTTTCCTTAACGTAAGTATGAACTAGCTCAGAATTTGGATCGCTTGGAGGGCCGCTGTAGAGACCCTCTACATCACTCAACAGAATAAGGAGGTCAGCTTTCAGTTCCAGTGCCAGTAGAGCAGATAAACTGTCATTATCCCAAAATATTCCAGAAGAGTCCTATACAGTTGCATAATGTAAGGGAAGTAATATGAGCTATGAGGCTAAAAAATCCAAAATATTGTAACGAACACAGAGATAAAGCCAATGACAATTTAAAAAATGTGTATGAAAAGAAAAGACCCTCAATGGAGGTCTAAGAAATACAAGGAGTGAAGATATTCACCAACCTCCATATTAAACACTTGTTTATAAGGAAAAATTATTTAGCACTCATATAAGTTTATACATACGTGTTCAAGGCACAGAAAGATCATCAGACAAGCAGGCAGTAAGGAAGACTAAACTCGCAAGTGAATTAAGTGTGTGAAGTTTTTAAAAAAAGGTCAAACTTTCACATATACTTAACCCATACTGCAGAAACCTCTCATGTCTCTAGACAGAAATAGCACTGACCTGCTAACTTTATAATAACAGCAACAAAATAGTAAGCAATTGAGCAGAGAATAGTACCTCATAAGGAGCTTTCCTGGTACTGACAGCGTCGTTTTCATTAAATATAGGAATAACCTTCAGAGATGCCAAAGTCTTTACAGTCTCATTAAGTTGTCTCCTAAAATCCGGATCTCTAAAATCATTGTCAGTAACTAAAAGCTGTGCTGATGACATATCCAACTGTATATGAGAAACAAAATCATCGTGATCGGTGATATGCATAAAAATAACACTTCCAATAAAAAAGATTTATTTCTTTTGAACTACCACAAGGCAGGGAACCAGTCAGACTAATAATCAAGATAAGGTACCTACATTGTGATTTTACCTGGCTGAACAAAGTATCATAGAGAGCCATGAGACCATTCTGTCCAACAGCCGCACAAGCCTTCCCATCGAGTTCCATCTGTGGTTTCTGGAGGTCAGCGAAGCTGCAGAAAACCCAAAGTCACCAATATTAGTAACTCTGTAACTGAAGAAAATTCAACATTATTCAGTGAAGGTTCCATGATATATATTCTTTATTGGAGCTTCCAGAGGTGCAATAGAATGAAATCAGGCTGCAAGATCCATCAAATAATTCAGCAGCACGCATATAGCGATACATAATAACCAGTTAATAACGTCTACAGGTAACTGTCAAACCGAGCACGCAGATTAGTAAACAAACAAATGAATATTCCTCGTTTTGCAAAGATTCCATCATATTCTTTCTCAAGTTTCCAAAATAAACTTCAACTGCCAAAACCTGCTGTTAATCAATCTCCTGTATCTAAGGCGTGTGCGGCCAGCACCAACAGCACCTGATGTCACCAAAATAACCTCGTATCCCTGAGAGTTTAATTCGTGAATCTGCACTTCAATTGGAATTCAACAGTGTAAGCATTGATAAATGTCAGTTGATGCATTAACTAGACATGAAAGAAAATAAGCAGGACACAATCCTTCAACTCACCTGCTCACATAGTGCTCCTAATCTTCCAAGTGCTAATCTACCATCAGCTCGCGTGACCACAGCAGTTCCAACCTTCAAAAAAATTAAGATTAATTATCAGCAAAGATCAAAACTATGATCTCGAGGTAAAGGATACACAAGCAGGCCGAACTAAACCAAAAGAAAAAGTGTGATGGAAGAAATAAAGGCTTTTATTAGGCCTTAACAAAGCTGACTAGCCATAATTTTACAATTCTAAACTAAAAGCAGAAGTAGAGGAACAAATATTTGATTAGAAAAGAAACTGCCTGTTTTAGCATTAACATCTCCTTCTGACAACCCTACCTATCCGATTCTTAATTTAAAATATCTCACTTATGACAGAATTAAACATTTTAGGCCAACGAGAGTTTGGAAAATTTCATATGAAACTTGAATATAAAATACTTGGATGCCAGAGTTCAAAAGTTTACTCGAGAATTGGTCTACATTTCAATCATCGTCCGAATGTATTAGAAGTACTAAATATCCTCACTTGGAACTACTGTTATCATCTACTAATCCACTAAATAATGTAGGGGTTCAAAACATTTAAAACAAAAACATGAAAAATGAATTATTATTATTATTATTTTATTTTTTATTTTTAACGTTAAAACGATTCAGTGCAAATCTAATATGTGACGAAGGCACAAATTACTGATTCACATTCCTATTACACAGTTCTTGAAAGGGTGAACCTTTCTCTACATAAATTGGGAATTGAGATTCACAACAATTCAAGATTAGAAACCAATGTAAACGTTACCTATAATTATCCAATTCAAGGAAATCAACATAAATAAATGAAATTTAATCCTGCTTACATTTGAACTAATGGAAAACCGGATTTTGTATACAAATTTAATCCGAATATAGCAAAACACATAAGATGATAATTAAAAACAATGTAACCTTGATGATGACACGCCTAACGTCTTTGACAAATGCACGCGTGGAATCCATAGCCTCCATTGTCGAGCTACAGAGAGTGAATTATCTATCTCAGCTCTGATTATGAGTCAGTTTGAAAAATAAATACAAAAAAGTTAACAAACAATAGGAATTTGTCGGCAGTGAATGAGGAGACTCGTGACTAACTCTGGTAGGGTTTTTGTTTTGAGGATAGATATAGATGCCATACAATACAAACAATACACAAAATACGAAGCCGTTTGTAATGTAATACTACTGACTCCGAGGAGAGGGTGCAATTTTTCGATTATTTTATTTGTACTTGTTTGTCATTTGGTTGTGAGCAATCAAAAGACGCCACGTACAACCCACTGACGTGGCGGAGGATGATTTTGTGCACGAAACATAGGGGATTGCATCTTTTCAAACAAAGGCAGGGTAAGTGGTATTATTCAACACCTTTTTGCTTGGCACGCCTTGGATTTTTTTCATTTTTTTTTTTTAATGTTCGAATACCGATCTCATTATTGTATTTACATATTCGTTGTACACAAATAACTACGTAAAATGAACTTCGGACATTTTCAATGTAACAATGTAAATTTTTGTGCAAATAAAATGAGAATGAAGAGAATAACATTTTTAGCGGGGAAGCGAATTGCACTTTTTGTAGACTACATCTACATGTACAAGAAAGGAAGGCGATATATAGAAAGGTTGAAAATAAATTAAGAAAAACTGAATGGGCAGGTATTTCACTGAAGATAAATTATAAAAAATCCAGTCATTGTTTGGTTCTAATTATTTTCAAAATGTATTTTTTTCTCTCTTATTTTCAACTATAAATTCATGAATAAAATAATATTATACGTAAATCCAAATTTTTTCTTAGTTTTTAATCACACGTTCTCCTTCCCAATTTCAAAATGCATTTTCGTCAACAAAAGAAAAGAGAGAAAGAAAGAAGGAAAAAATGGAGCTTTTTGGAATGAATGTGTCTTGCTTTTTAGTGCGTGTTCGATGGTGCTTAAAATTCAATTAAAATTGAAAATAAAACCGTTATTGAGTCCACTCGTCTAATAAAAGTCAACAATAACGATTAATTTTTTCAATTATAATCTGATTTTAATCTCTACCGAACACACCCTTAGTGCAATTCCCCGCCTATTGAAATGAAGCTAGAATTCAAATTTTTGCCTATTTGATTTTAGCTAAAAAAAAATTGATAAAAATTAGAAGTCGAAATTAACAATTAATTTTAACCATAAATGTAATGAAATATACAATTTTTATGAAAAAAAACTAATTTTTAGCCAAACTCAATAAAAAGTAAAAAACTAAATATATTAAACCCATGTTTGGTAAAAATCTCAATATGAAATCAAATTCAATAATTAATTTTAACTACATTTTATGGAACCCACAATTTTTCAACAACACGTTTCATCATTTTTTATCGAAATCTAATAAAAATCTGATTTTAATCCCTATGAACAAGGCTAACAAGATGATGTCCAACTAATTTTTTCCTTGGCCGCCTACTTTTGAAAAGCCTGTCTAGATATATACTTTATTATTCAATATAAATATAAATAAAAAATGGTTTTCGTGTTTTCCAAGTCTCGCTGTAATTGACTCAAATGAAATTTGGCCTCTACCAAATACCCAACCCAGTGGTGAATAGAAAGCAGTAGCCAAAACAATGTGCAACTCTTTGGACACGTCAAGGCAAAATCCATACATTGTATATTTACAGAAATTAGAATCT
>CAIGRQ010276968.1:0-14489 GCA_903798375.1 Fraxinus sp. D2006-0159
AATGAACTATCTTAAATAAACTAGAAACACGACTAACGGTTCGGGAAGGAAAAGACACACGATGATGTTTGCTAAGCTGACAAGCTTCACATTCAAGAGATGACACATGACGAAGGCTCACAACTTGACGTTTTAATAGAGCACACCATGTGATCAGTAACACCAGCGTCAATGATCCATTTATCCTTTATGTCAGAAACAGCTAAACATAAACCGTTACCTGAAAAAGCTGAGGCATCGGCATGGTTGGTACTTGTGGTTTAGTGAAAATTGCATGCCACCAAGTGGGCCAACAACTTGATTTTCTTGACTTTGATCTGCAGCAATACCAAAATGAAGAGCCAGATTTGAGAACTGATTTTAAAGCTGTGGTTTCAGTATATTGAGGACCTGCTGACATTGCTCTGGTGTGATAGTTAAATTATGGTTAAATTGGCGAACACATTGGACACATTTGGAGAGTATTAAGTCCAGTCACTTGATTAGCACTTGGAGTGGATTCATTGCCTTTGTCTTTTGTCAACCCATGGCCTGGGGGATATCCATGAAGCTTGTAGCACTTTCTTTGTGAATGGCCAATTATACGACACTAGCTGCACTTAGGTATGCCCTTTTTGAAACCTTGATTGTTATACATAGGTTTTTGGCTACAACTAGAATTCATTGAGCTAGCCATCAGCTTACTCACAAATGCAGTAGATTCAACATTAGTTTGGTTCTTAGATGCTACATCCTTTTGTTTCTCATCTTGTTGAACTAATGCAAACACCTTGTTCAATGGAGGTTGAGGCTCCAGCATCAAATCTGGCTACGCACATTAGAATAGCAGTCATCTAATCCCATTAAGAACTGCAAAATCTATTCCTCTTCATAATAAGAATTGTGATTCTGAGGCCTATAGTTTGACAATTCTTCCCACAAGCCTTTCAACCTATTAAAATAGGCACTCACAGAACCATTCTCTAGTGAGATCAAAACAATCAACTTCTTTAACTGTGTCCTTTAATTCTACTCGGATTTAACGCCTCGAGTCCTTGTGCATAATACTAGGATATAACTTGATGTAGGACAATCCTATTGTAAATATGATTAAGATTAAATATTTATAATAAGATGTTTAGTTGTAATAAGTTTTAATTTTTTATTCTAATATTTTGTTTAGAATAGGATTTCTAATTTCTTTTAGATTAGGATTTTAATTTATTTCTTTTACAATTTAGTTTTATATTAATAAGATTATGTAATAGTTTTGCTGTAAATAAAATGCATCGTACACTTTTCAACAACAATCAATTATTATTCAATATATACAAGACATGATTGTTCAAATATCATTCTTATTTATTACATAATTTTTATTACAAGAATTTCATAAACGCTTCCGCACCAAAATTGGTATCAGAGCAAGGAATTTACTTTATTCCGATGGCCGACGAAGGTACTGGTGGCAGTCGAACCGTCGACGACGAAGGAGGCTCGACAAACTCGAACAACGAATCGAGTGGATCGGTGAAACCCTTCATAACATCATGGAGATGGTGACTTTGTAGTATTGAAAGGAATCGGTGGGCGGAGAGAAGCAAGCTAACAAGAATTTGCAAACTTTAACCGTTATGAATGTTGGTTGTTTCAACTAGTATAGAACACGACAACATGTGGCTAGAGAATTTCCTCGAGTCCCAGTCAAGTTCGAATACACACAAGTTATCAAGGATTCTCTTCAACAAAACTCGAGGACGAGTTTTTTTCAAGTGGGAGAGATTGATGTAGGACAATCCTATTGTAAATAGGATTAAGATTAGATATTTATATTAAGATGTCTAGTTGTAACGGGTTTTAATTTTTATTCTAATATTTTGTTTGGAATAGGATTTCTAATTTCTTTTAGATTATGATTTTAATTCATTTCTTTTATAATTTAGTTTCCTTATATATATAGGATTATGGAATAGTTTTACTGTAAATACAAAGGCATCGTACACTTTTCAATAACAATCAATTATTATTCAATATATACAAGATATTATTTCAAATATCATTCTTATTTATTACATAATTCTTATTACAAGAATCTCATAAACGCTTCCGCACCATAACTTCCTAGGAATTGAATTTATGATCCATGAAGAGACAATATTATTACACCTATGCCAAGCCGCATACAGAGGTGAATCTAAAGGAGGTATAGGTATAGAACCATCAATGAAACCTTCCTTATTTTCACACAGTGCCATTTCTATAGCACGACTCCTTGTCGAGTAATTCTCATCAGAAAGTACAACAGAAAAAATCTACATACCTATGTTATCTCCATAGTGCATGTAATAAGGATTCGAAGGATTTGTTACCATTGATAAGCAGCAGCAGCAGCAGCATCAACTGGATCTTCACCGCGATGAGCATTTGGTGAAGGATTGTCAGTAGAGCCTTCATCTCTAGTCTCTGAGTTGGCAGCCATGAATGGAAGCTCCGATATGCTCTGATACCATGTGATATTTACTACAAGACAGAGAGGAAATCATCCACAAATTCAGAGTGAAAACACAGATGAAGATGAAATTTCTACTCATTTATTAAAGGATGAAACACCGGTTCATATATACATCCATATGTACAATAACAGACCTAACAACCTGCTGTATAAATGACAGCTCAGCAGCTCTAACCACTTTAACTGAACTTTGGCTAAGTAAATAAATACCCTTGCTAATGCTACTCGGTACTCACTCTGCAAGATACTGGGTTAAATATGCTTTTCTTCATTTCTCTTTCAATAATGCATATGAATCATGTTTGGATAAAATTTATTCATTGTTGTTGTCATGGGTTTTGTTCCTCGTTTCCTGTACTTTTGGGTCTGTTCAAGATTGAAACTATAAGACTTTGCACAATATTCTTGTAGGTTATATGCAAATGTAGTTCAAATAATGCAATAATGTCAATTCAATTATCATTTATTTCCAGAATATGGAGAAAATAAACTTATTTCTTGTTTTTTAGTTAACTTTGAAGTAATTTGGGTACATTCGCTTCAAGAGAAATTTAGAATTATGGGCTATAAAAAATTATACACGTAAATTCATACTTAATACTTTACTGTGTTCTGATATATTCGTTAACCAAAAATTGGAGTGAACACTTCACTGTGTGCTTGCTTTTCCTTGTGCAAATGCTATTGTCATCAAATATTAGAGATTCTTTATCTTTTCTTGTTTCTTTTTTTCTTTTTTGAAAATTTTGAAAATACAAATCCATCCAATAATGCAAAAGGCTGGCCTGACAGGTAATGAGTACAATGTTTCCACTTAATTCAATCTTAAAGGTTATTCGAAATTCTGGAATGTTGCAAAATTTTAGGAGACCAATTAAAGCATTTGATCCTTTCATTCTCCATCGCTTGCACACTTTTAGGCTGCAATAATACGTTCCTCTCTTATTTGCTTGTGTTACCAGGAAGAGTATGTCATGGAGAAGCAGCTACAATGCATCAAAGAGGAGAGCCCTCGGGTTTTTCTTATTCACAATGTGTAAATAAGAAAATGTTTTACAGCAAGCTATATCTTCCAAGAGGAAGCTTTTCATTACCTGGATACACATATAACTCATCTCCCCACGCTACCGGTCGCTCAAAGAGTAAATTTTTTAGATCAAAATTGACATCGCCTGTTGAAGCAGATTTCTTCTCGGTGTCCCAGCAACTGAATGAGAACTTTCTATTCATCAATCGTAGGCAAAGAATGAGAGGAATATGTGAATGCAGCATTGTTTCAGCATTCTTCAATGACAATCGGGTACAACCAAGAAAGTTGGATAAACTTGGCTTCTTTGATGATCAAATCCTTTCATCAAAGCATACAATAGTAACAAGTACCCGAGCTGACTTCAAATCTGAAGATCATGACATAATAGGAACTAAATCAGAGGCCGTTGGATTGTCTGAGATGGCAAGCGAATCTGTTTTATCACAACCATGGTGGAAGCAGTTTCCAAAGCGATGGGTGATGGTGCTGCTTTGTTTTGCTTCCTTTCTGTTGTGCAATATGGACCGTGTAAGTCTTTTTTTGCATATCAATAGTTGATGTATTTCTATGAAGATTTCATAATGTAATTTATATACTCATCGTCCAATGCAGTACATTAAATTCAGCGGCTTTCACTTGCAAGTTGCTTGTAAAATTGAGATAAAATCATTTTCATCGGTTCTAATTTGTCCATTTCTATGCTTATAGGTGAACATGAGCATAGCAATACTTCCAATGTCGAAGGAATTCAACTGGAATAGTGCTACCGTTGGTCTAATTCAGTCATCATTCTTCTGGGGATATCTGCTCACACAGGTTTTACTCATTATATCTTTGCAACTTTTGAACAGGAATAAGGTTATTCCCATCTTAACGTGTCCTTTGATCAAGCCTCTTGCAATGAAATATTTTATCTAATGCTTAGTATTTAATGGACACAGAAAATTCAGAGTTAAGCATGCAGCTTTTGTTCAACTAAATTCTTTATTGCTTTGTATGAATTCCAATTTAATCTCCAATGTTATGGTTGTGATCGCTATGTTTATGATTCGATAGAACTTTGAAATTTATACTGGTGTCAAGTGCTAGTGGTAAAATATCTTCAAATGGTAACTCCTAGAATATAAGGGCATGACAACTTATATGGTTGGAGCATACATTTCATAGCCCTATAGAAGCACATACCACAAGCAATGTGATCCCGGTAACATGTTGATAGAGACAGAGGCAGACCAAAATTAACATGGCCTGATGTGGTTGGGTAACATTTCATTACATTAAACTCTTTAGTAGATATAGCTGTAGAACAGAGACAAGTATAATAGAGTTTCAAAGCCATATTTAAATTTAGTCTTTCATCACCTCATGCACCCCTCAGTGTTATAATTTTTTATATTTTATCTTGGTCTCACTCTTGACCTGGATTAGCCTGTTAGCTTAGCTATGTCATATCTTAATGCATCTGATTTATTTGCTTTTAATAATTACTAGTTGACTACAGTTTTCAATGGAGTTACTTTAGGACAGTTATCCATCCTGTACTTAGTTTGCTTATGTTTCTCTGTCAAGTAGATTGTTGGAGGCATATGGGCAGATAAAATTGGTGGGAAGCTAGTACTTGGTTTTGGAGTTGTTTGGTGGTCAGCTGCAACAATTTTGACGCCTATTGCTGCCAGAATTGGGCTTCCTTTCTTACTTGTCACGCGTGCCTTTATGGGCATTGGCGAGGTTAGCTGCATCTATGCTTTTCTATGGTTTTATTGAAGATTCTCTACTTTAAGAGTTTGATATTCTCTGTGATCATGGAATCAAGTTCTTATTTGTACTTATTGCCCCTATTTGGTTTAGATAAAAATTAGATTTTTAGTAACTTTTTTTATAAAAGTTGATGTGTGGTTAAAATTAATTGTCAACTTTGACTTAGATTTTAATCTGACTTTTTAGTTGAACCATACAAGGGCATTGTAAGTTTTGACAGCATTATTAAACTTTCAAGTCTTTCAACAGAGGAGTCTTAGAGGATATTATTTCCATTGCTAATTGTTTAGAACTTGATAACAGCTATTCTACTATTGTATCTTTTTTTCTTAAAAGCTGTGATTTAATTCCTAGCGTTTCAGTTTATCCGTCTGATTCATCTGATTAATATTGTGGCATGAAATTGTCCTGCATATATCTTATGGTTCAGTTATTGCTCTCGTAGTATACCAAGTACAAATATATGATCAAAATGTGATTCTTGCTAGTGCATTCACCCACGTGTCATGTAGTATATATGGAATCAAGATGTTAATGTTATTATTTTATGAATATTTTCCCAGTTGCAATTTTTCTGTAAATTCCTCATCTTATATGTTATGTTTAAACATAAAAATGCAAGCAGTAAGCATCCTTGTGAGTGCATGCTTTTCATTCTAATGTGGTTCGTTTTATAATCAGGGGGTTGCTATGCCTGCTATGAATAATTTGTTATCTAAATGGATCCCTGTCTCCGAGAGAAGCAGATCACTTGCTCTAGTATACAGCGGTATGTATCTTGGTTCAGTAACAGGTTTGGCTGTATCTCCTGTATTGATCCACAAATTCGGGTGGCCATCCTTGTTCTATGCTTTTGGTTCCCTTGGAAGCATCTGGTTTGCACTGTGGTTGAAGAAAGTAAGTAGCTTTTTTTTTGCTGCATTAACATGATAAGAAGCACTTCTATTTCCTAAACCAGAGAAAGGAGATAAATAACCCTGATATAATTCTTCTCAAGGTTGAACAGAGTTTTAAGAAAGTCAATATGTTCATGTAGAATTCGAAGCATCACAAAATTCTTTTTGAAATCCTAAATTTTAACTTGTAGGCACACAGTTCACCAGAAGAAGATCCAGAACTGAGTGCAGAGGAAAAGAAACTAATATTGGGAGGCAGCACACAGAAGGAACCTCTCTCTAAAATTCCATGGAAAAGAATTTTATCCAAGGCACCTGTCTGGGCTCTTATTATCTCCCATTTCTGTCATAATTGGGGTACATTCATTCTTTTGACGTGGATGCCTACTTACTATAACCAGGTATACTTATCTATGGAATGATCTGCAACTGATAGATATAATCTGTTTTGATAAACTTTTTGTCCATCTAGACGTTAATATCACTGGACGTCTAAAAATGCAGAAGTAAATAATTTCTAACTAGCATTACAAATGTGTTTGTATGTGGGGACATACATTTTTTGTTAATATGTCTATTAAGATGAACTGCGAGATGATCTTTCAAATTTCTCCCGATATATGTACTAGTCAAATGTCCAGTGCATACCCCATGGCGACCGTGTACACAAAGTTGAGTTATTGTTTATCAAAAAAATCTAAGGTGTTGATTGTTATTTCAATACAACTAAAGAGCGAACATGACAACAAGGGAGTACATTATATGACTACTTCAGCAAAGTGAGAGGTTCTGCAAAAAGATCTTCGAACCATTCTTTACTCGCTTTCCTAATTTTTTTTTATCAATGTGGACATTCTGTACTTCAGGGTTAGAACCAAGAAGTTATTTTTTGTTACCTTTCCATCATATTATGATTCATAACTACCAATGAGTTTCCATTTATCAAATTTGAGCATGAAATCTTTATTATAAACAGTTCCCTCATTTATCTGCCGTATGCTAATATTTACGCGTTGATCAACTTCTCCAGCATCTCCACTTGTTATCTGTTCTTGGGGCATGTAAAATTGAACTAGTTTTTCCAAGTAGAACTCTAAATTACATGATATATCAAGAAACATAATGGTGGAAGTGTTCCAGTGGATGTGATTCCGGCGTTCAAAAAACTAAGCTAATCCAACAAGAAAACTAATTATTTTTCATTTGATTGTGATGGTTTTCTTAGGTATTGAAGTTCAACCTCACTGAATCTGGACTGCTCTGTGTGCTTCCATGGCTGACCATGGCCGTGTTTGCTAATATAGGTGGTTGGATTGCAGACACCCTTATCAGCAAAGGTCTTTCAATTACATCAGTTCGTAAGGCAAGCATTTAATTTTTCTTGAATCTCTGAATTAGCAAGCTAGCTTTAATGGTGTTAAATCGTGCTGTCGATATATTTTCTAGAATTCTCTGCCTGCTTGAATTTTTTTTCCAAACGATAAATTAGGCAGACATTCTATGAAGCAGGGACACTCCTACTAGGTCGGTGTGTCCATGTTGGACACTCCTCAAAATAGCCACATACTGTTTCCAATTTTTTTAATATATTTTTTAACTTTCCAACGCTCAAGGATACTTTGTACACTCTTCAGGGCAAGTGTTTGACATGTCGTGTGCCATGTAATATGTGAAAGGCATAAAAAAATCAGTTTTGCTATACTTACATCATGGTTAACAACTTTGTTTACACTCCATGATGTGACACACAATTTTGCCATTCATTTTAACAACACAACAATCAACGACATCAATTGTTACACATCATGGAATGTCATCCATGATATATAAAAGTGATGTACAAGTAGCTTAATTCTAAAAAAATTATTATAAAATGTTAAAATTTTAAAAAATTTAGATCGGCGCGTCCCCAACCTATCTGTGTCCTACTTTCTTGAAAATTACTTATCGCCGTGTCCACATTCATGTTCGTGCTTGTTTTCATGTCCGTGTTAGTGTCTGCGTCGCGTGTCTGTGTAAGTGCAGCCTAGCAGACAGTATTATGTCTGATATTTCATGGTCAAATGTTGGTATATCATATTTTCCCCATTCCGGGAATGACTCCCCGTTACTGCTACAGATAATGCAGTCAATTGGGTTTTTAGGCCCTGCCTTCTTTCTAACACAGCTTAAGCATGTGAAGACACCTGCTCTAGCTGTGCTATGCATGTCATGCAGTCAGGTATGAGCTGCTTTGTTAACACATAATTTGACTATTTTCTTTGAATCGCATAACTAAATATAAATTGTTTGTGCTTCTTCCAAAGGGATCGGATGCATTCTCTCAGTCTGGACTGTACTCCAATCACCAAGATATCGGGCCTCGTTATGCTGTGAGTTTTTTCTTATCTTTCCATACTGCAAAAAAGGTGTATAATATACAAAATTTCCGCCTGGTTTCAATCTGTATCTAAGAAGAAAGAGATTTTTTTGGTACTTTTTAAGAGTTGAACTTGCAAGAAATCTGAAGATGTATAGTAATGTCTTTGGTCCGAAATTTATCTTTTACCTACCATGTCAATTTTTGTTTCATAAATTGCTATCGCTAGGATTTGGGAAGATTTTTCAATTTTTGGGAGTCCTCTTCACTAAGTAGCCGACTGTTTCCCACTTATCAAGCTGACAACAGTATACTATGTTTTCTTTTTACCTTAAGTTGAAAAATATACGTCTATATTGCAGGGAGTACTGTTGGGACTATCTAATACAGCCGGTGTACTGGCTGGTGTATTTGGTACCGTTGCAACTGGATACATACTCCAAAAGGGTACAACCAAATCCCGTACTTCACTTTTGTGCATGCTCGTTTTCTTCATTGTAATTAAAATTGACTCCCGGTTTCTCATTTCAATTGATTCTTGAATTATAACTTTGCAGGTTCATGGGATGACGTATTCAAAGTGTCTGTTGTACTGTACATCATAGGCACATTGGTGTGGAACTTCTTCTCCACTGGAGAGAAAATTCTGGACTAGATTGCTAGGAAACTATAGGAAGATCTGCTAGATAGCTACAAAGATACAGCAAAAAGACACGATGGGCATAATAACAACAGCAATGAATACCTATGGGAATGAAAAGGAGGAGCGATTAAATAAGAATAGAACACAAATATTTACGTACTTCTTTACCATGTTGGATCACCTCAACTGTTGCTCTTGATGACTCTCAGATAGGAGAAACATCCCGCAGGTTGCTTTGATGCTTCCTACACTAAGCTTATGCCGAGATAGTCAAATCTGTAAATGTTAATGGGACAACTTCCCGACTAGTGTTTTCTTTAACTCATAAAGGTGCTTCAATTCTTTAACTATCAGCAAAACTTGTGTGGACCTTAACATTTTGTTCTGCGGAGAATATGATTTCTGTTTTCCTTGCATTTTTGTTGGTGTGTTTCAATTGATAGATATAAGCTGGAATGTAATTAATTACTTTTAGGCCATCTGCTTGGGCAGGGCCGGTTACCTGAAAATTGCAGACTGTGCTAGTCCTCGGCCGAGGGGGCCCGCACAGACCGTTTTACATCTCTAGATACAACAGAAGGGAGGTTGCTAAATCAAATTGTCATATATTTGGATTTGTTGTATTCCTTGCAATAAAAGAAGGCCTATAAGATATTATTGGCCTTCAACAAAAAAAATAAAAATAAAAAATTACAAAAGTAGGCCATGCTGGTAAAATTACAATTTCACAGAATGCAATTTCATAATAAGCTGCTTAAATAGTTGCAAAGATGTACTCTATTATTACCAAAACACAAATTCAGACTGCCTATGAGATATGATTATGGTTTATACAACAATTACATGAATTTTTTTCGCACTCCATCAATTGTTATTTGACTGATTGAAAAGTTGATAAAAATTTTAGAAATTTTTTAACAATCAAGCACTAAATGTAATTAGACCCACAGCAACAATAGGCCATCAGAATATGTTTTGGTTTTATTAATTCTTTGTGTTGTAAAATGACAATTGTTTGCTTGGCGAGATTTGTGTGCCTTTTTGGTTTTGTAGTGGATACTTGCATTCTTTTCTATGCTATGAAGTTGTATGCCAATCGAAGAACGAATTATTAAAGGTCAGCATTAATAAACAACAAATATAAAGTATCTATGTATCATCTGAAACTTGAAACTAAATAACAAACGAGAGTTTCTAAAAAGAATACGTGACAAAAGGGAAACAAGAGGTATTTGCTTCACAAAAGAAAGGAAAAGAAAAAAAAAAAAAACAGGCATAAAAAAAACCACTAGTCTTCGACATTTCTCACCTCTCATTCCATGTGACATTTTTTCCCATAAATTTTCATGTCGGAAAGTAGACATATCAACCACCACCTTAGATCACTTCAACCACCATGTCAACACCAATCCCACGGCCAATGCCACCGGCATCGCCACCTATACGACATATTTTGTTACTAGTGACAACTTGTTTTTCTTTCATAATACTTGATGCTATAGATGTTAGATCCCTTGGATGGACATTCACTTTGAGGCCATACTTCATGAACAATGTCAATGACATCTTTTGCTCCACTTTGTGGCCGGCCACCACCGTCAGCCTGTGGCGAAGCAGCACTGCTGCCGCTATCGACTTCATTTGTAAGTAGGCCAAGTCCTTGCCTAAACATGTTCTTGGACCAGCATTGAAGGAGACAAACTTGTAACAGTTATGCATTGTGAACTTCTTGCTTTCAGGGGATAACCATCTTTCTGGCTTGAACTCTAGGCAATCCTCACCCCACGTGGACTTCATTCGTCCAGCCGAATATATTGAATATGTAACCGATGATCCTGCAGGGACAAATGTACCGTCTGGCAATGTGTCATCCGCCACAACATGCTTGGAGTCCTCAGGTACCGAAGGGTACAACCGGAGTGTTTCGGATAATGCTGCTTTTAGGTATACCAAGCGATCGACTTCTCCGTATACTAAAGGATCATCGACCCAAGACTCTATGTCGATCCCGCGTGTATCGATCAGAACGGTGCATATTTCACGTAGAATTTTCTCTTCGACCCTTGGATTTTGCATGACCAACCAGAAGAACCAGCTCAGTGCGACGGATGAAGTGTCCCGTCCAGCTAGGATGAAATTGAGCGCCACCTGTTGCAAGAATTTGTCTGAGTAGGACTCTTTTTTCTTCATGAATCTTGATAGCAAGTCATCATGTGCATTAACATCTTTTTGCTTATTCATCAGCTCGAGCTTACGTGTCTTGATGATGGTGGACAAATACTTGTCCACGTTTATGAGACTCCGGCTCAAGCTGATTTCCATGCCGAGCCGTAGCAATTTCTTCAGCTTCCATACAACTTCAGGAAAAATAAACCGCTGCAATGATGCCTCGGTGGCTCGGTCAAATGCGGAGGCGAAGCTATTATCCGGCATCTCAGGCGCAAGAGTTTCCGGGTCCTTCCCAAAAGCCAAGCCACATATGTTATCGAAAGTGAGCCGAAGCAATAGATCTTGCAAATCAACCGGCTTGACTTCGAGTTGAGCTGTCTTGAGAATCGGACAAAACCGATTCTTGATGGCCCGGTTCACCCACCTACCCATAGCTTGACGTAGGGTACGTGTCGTGAACTCGAGGGCGGCCGTCTTTCTTTGAACAAGCCACGTATCACCATCCGAATTGAAAATCCCCTGGCCGAGTAGATCATGAAAAACGGCCTGCCAAGTTGGTCCTTTCGGATAATTATCAAACCGGGTTTTCAAGATGTGCTCTAAATTCTTAGGATCACAAGTGACTGTCACAAGGCCTTGTTTCCTGGCCAAGAAAGGTATGGCACATATACATGTCTGGTACGTGCCGCCACACGCGCGGAGGTTATCGACAATCCACTCATGCATCTGCTCGGAGTTTTCGATAAGGCCTGGTAGACTGCCCAACACGGGCCAAACACGTGGGCCTTTCAATGACTTGGAAATGAAAGTGAACCACAGTAGATAACAAGTAACAGCAGCGAAGAATAGCAATGCCACATATATATCCATTTCTCAAGAAATAATAAAAAACCTAACAAATCCAATGAATCGAACTCAAAAACTTGAAACTCTTTACTGATATTTGCATAAAAAATTGTGGGTTGCTGTTAGTTTAATGGAATTTTCAGAATTTTGGGATTGTGACAAAATTGAAAGATGTGCAAAAAGGGTAGAGAAAAATTCAGTTTGGGATGAAGAAAAATGAACTTTGCTCGGGGTAATTTATAGATCAGAATAACTGAATAAGTAATTACTGAGGCCAGTCTGTTTCTTGAATTTCACACACACTCTCTACTTTTCTCTCTCTAAAATGCCATAAATGCATACTAGTGGCGGTTGGAATTGAAATTCAAGATAAAACAAAAAACCCCAAAGAGAAAATCAAGTCTGTAAAAAAAGCCAAAAAGAAACACTTACAGTGAGCTTCTTCAAACTCCAAAGCAATCTCTCTCTGTAATTCCAATTCCAACTATTTTCTGCAGAGAAAAGAGCTGGGCTCTTTAAATTCATGCATTTAATGAAGGGAATAAATGAGATTGGTTGCGAGAACACAAAATGAGATTGCGTTCTATTAAATTCAAGAAAAATGCACAAAAAAAACCAAGATTTTGCTTATAATTTTCTTGAAAATCACGAGTTAACTCAAGAAAATGCAGTAAATAAAGCCAAGAATTTGCTTATAACTTTCTTGAAAATTCATTCATAAATGAATCATGGGATAAAAAAAATGCAAAATTATTAAGCCAAAAACTTGTTTATACTTTTTCTTGAAATCATGGGTTTGGATTGGATCTTGTGGCTGGTTACAGTTCGGTGAACAACCCACCAACAATTTATATCAATAGTTTACATTGCGTGATCAAAATTCAATTTAAAAAATCTTTATCCTTTTGCATGCCAAGAAATTTAAAAAAATTTCAAAGTTTGACTGTCTTGAATGCAAGATAAAAGTCAACCATTCTGCTGCCATGATTTTCGTGCAAAGAAAAAAAGTCAACTTCACTGCCTCATAATTTTTTGATAGAACAATAACCTCACTGATTTGGAACGCGAGCCTTTTCTTTCATGCAAATCTATGGGCGATTATCATCCTAACTTGTAAAAGGAATTTGGGTTATGTATTTATTTTATCTCTTTTCATTAGAATCATCGTCTATCTTTTATCAAAAAACTTGACACGTACGTAACCTTTTATAATTGAATTAGAGACGATGGAATTTGAACTACGGTTATTTATTTGTCTAGATTTCATGTTAAAAATATGTGTTGTTTTGCTTAAAATAATGTTTTAGCAAATAAGTGAGTTGTAGTAAAAAGAGTAGTAACGAGGTCAATAATGCTGAAATTCACAAACTATTCACCTTTGGAAATATAGGGTGTGCTTGTTTTTGCTGAAAAGCAGAATTCCAACTGTTGGATCGTGTTCAAGTCGCAATGCATAGCCGTGTGTGAGTGATGTAGGGCCCACCTGCCATAGCTAACGGTCAAAAAAGTTACAAAAATGGAGAAGCAAAATCAATACCAGACAGGGTCATAATATCTCAAGCGACTGGAGTTCAAAAACCAGAAGTCGTACATGCAGGGGCGGAGCTAGCCCATTGAATTAGGGGGGTCCCAGAGGTGAAGAGGTGGGGCGCCATGGGGGTTCAGGGGTAGCGCCCCCGAAATTTTTTTTTTGGACACTTTATTAACAAAAAAATCAAGAAACATATTCGCACATATTCCCTTTGAACAACATCCCGAACATTAACATTATAATGATTAATTGGAATTGANTACCAACTAGTAGTAAATTGTTTATCTTTATTTCTCTTTTTTGACACCAAAAACTCATGATTACGAGGTTGGCAAGGACCCCTTTGCACATATTCCCTTCGAACAGCATCCCGAACATTAACATTATAATGATTAATTGGAATTGAAGACTATTGTTCAACATTAATCATGGCTAGTCGAGGCGGCTTTACATGATTCCAGCATAGAGGGCATGTCATGTACCCACATCCTAGCCACCTATCTAAACAAACTCTGGGGAAAAGATGATTGCAACTCAGCTCCCTAATTTCATCTCCTCCATCGATCCTACATAAACACGTATCACATTCTACTGTATTCTCATTTTTGTTATTGCGTTGATAGCTGTTATGCCAAGATCATCGACATATATTCGGCCAATACGATCCCATGAGGCTGAAAGGAGGACTGGTAAAGAAGATAATCCCATACCCACTTCAGCAGAGTTACAATCAGAACTATAATGGGGGGTCCGAGTAAATACAAAA